>AWUE01021135.1:0-151667 GCA_001974825.2 Corchorus olitorius | reverse complement strand
TAATTCAATGTCCAAAAAGATTGAGGGATTTTTTCACGCTTCCAATATCGTTTTTCCATTTTTCCAAATTAATTCCTAATTAAATCGAAACAAGATTTAGATACTAAAAAAACAAATCGTTAAATCGAATGTGGCTGGGATTTGGTTCATTGAATATAGATATTTCACGAGGTCTTTACGCAAATAATCATGTCAAACTAAGCCAGGGTCCTAGAACGTGTTTTTAGCCAAAAATCGTGATGGTTAATACACGATTTCGGCTAAAATTTTGCAAAAACTGACCTAAAAAATTTTTCCTCAATTTTCTGCCACAATACTCAGAAAAAATATATTATTCAATGCCAAAAAAATTGAAGGATTTTTCACACATCTAATATCGATTTCCATTTTTTCCCGCATTTATTTCTAATTAAATCGAAACAAGATTCAGATGTTCGTAAAAACAAATCCTTAAATCGAGTCTGGCTAGAATTTGGCTCGATGAATATAGATATTTCAAGGAGTCTTTAGGCCAACAATCATGCAAAAGTGAGTCGGGGTCCTGGAACGCGTTTTTAGCAAAAAACCGTGATTGCCAATACACGATTTTGGCTAAAATTTTGCAAAAACAGACCGAAAAAATTTTCCTCAATTTTTTTTGCCATAATACTCAGAAAAAATATATTATTAAACACCAAAAAAATTGAAGGGTTTTTCACGCTTCTGATATCGTTTTTTCCTTTTTTTTTCAAATTTATTTCTAATTAAATCGAAACAAGATTCAGATGCTCATAAAAACAAATGCTTAATTCCAAAGTGGTTAAGATTTGGTTAGATGAATATAGATATTTCAAGGAGTATTTATGCCAAAAATTATGCAAAACTGAGTCGGGGTCCCGAAACGCATTTTAAGCCAGAAAAACCGTGTTAGTACACGATTTCAGCTAAAAACAGACCCGAAAATTTTAATCTCAATATTTTGCCACAACACTCTGAAAAATTAAATAATTCAATGGCCAATAAGATTGAGGGATTTTTCACGCTTCCAGTATCGTTTTTCCATTTTTCCAAATTAATTCCTAATTAAATCGAAACAAGATTCAGATACTCAAAAAACCAAATCGTTAAATAGAATGTGGTTGGGATTTGGTTTAATGAATATAGATATTTCAAGGAGTCTTTACGCCAATAATCATGCAAATCTAAGTCAGGGTCTCGGAACGCGTTTTTAGCCAAAAATCGTGATGGTTAATACACCATTTCGACTGAAATTTTGCAAAAACTGACCAAAAAAAATGTTCCTCAATTTTCTGCCAAAATACTCAAAAAAAATATATTATTTAATGCCAAAAAAATGGAAGGATTTTTCATGCTTTTGACATCATTTTTCCCGCATTTATTTCTTATTAAATCGAAACAAGATTCAGATGTTCATAAAAACAAATCCCTAAATCCGATGTGGCTGAGATTTGTTTCGATGAATATAGATATTTCAAAGAGTCTTTGCACAAAATATCATGCAAAACTGAGTCGGGGCCTCGGAATGCGTTTTTAGCTTAAAACCGTATTGGTTAGTTAGTACACGATTTCGGCTAAAATTTTGCTAAAACTGACACGAAAATTTTTTCCTCAATTTTTTGTCATAATACTCATAATAAATATATAATTCAACGCCAAAAAAATTGAAGGACTTTTCACGCTTCTAATATTGTCTTTCCATTTTTTCCAAATTTATTTCTAATTAAATTGAAAGAAGATTCAGATGCTCGTAAAAAAAATCTTTAAATCCAATGTGGCTGAAATTTAGTTAAGTGATTATAGATATTTCAAGAAGTCTTTATGCCAAAGATCATGCAAAATTGAGTCGATGCCCTTAAACGTGTTTTTAGCCAGAAACAGTGATGACACAAAAACAAATCCTTAAATCGTGTTTTTAGTACACGATTTCGGCTAAAAACTTACACGAAGAATTTTTCTCAATTTTTTGCCACAATACTCAGAAAAAATATATAATTTAACGCCAAAAATATTGAATGGTTTTTCACTCTTCTAATATCCCTTTTCCATTTATTTTCTAAATTAATTTCTAATTAAATCGGTACAACACGATTGGCAAAAATACTCAAAAAAAATATATAATTCGACATCAAAAAGATTGAAGTGCTTTTAATGCTTCTAATATTGTTTTTCCTATTTTCCTGAATTAATTTATAATTAAATCGAAACAAGATTTAGATGCTCGTAAAAACAAATCCTTAAATCCAATGTGGCTGAGATTTGGTTAGATGAATATAGATATTTCAAGGAGTCTTGACTTCAAAAATCATGCAAAACTGAGCCGGGCCCTAGAACGCGTTTTTTGTCGAAAACCGTGATGGTTAGTGCACGATTTCGGCTAAAAGTTTGCAAAGTTTGCAAAAGTTTACACATATATAATTCAATGCCAAAACAATTGAAAGTTTTTTTCACGCTTTTGATATTTTTTTCCTGTTTTACAATATAATCTCCATTAATTAATACTCGATAAATTAATAATCTGTCTAATATAATATTTTACTCCGATCCCAATTTGGGCCAGTTATAAAAATTAGTAATTTCGATAAATAATAAAATAATAATTTTTATGAAAACCTTTGTGTGTGTGTGTGTGTGTGTGTAGTCCCATCAATATTATAAATTAATAATTCTCTAAAATTTACATATATAACTAAAACAATTTTGTAAAATAGGAGAGAAGCCATTGTTGGCTATTTTTTTTTTAAGAATTTTTTAATGTTGTTTATACACATAGTAGTTCCCTTCATCATTATATGTTGAACATATGCCTTTCAAAAAAAAATTATATGTTGAACATAATATAAGTGACTAGTCAATAGTTTGAATACTAAAAGTAATGAATACATATGCATTGGTATAAGTTTATATTTGTATAACCATATTTATATTATGAAATCAAGAAAATACTCTTTAAATTAATAAAATATTAATTTATTGATTAATTAATAACTCTCTAAATTAATAAATTTCCCATATGGTCCCGATATTATTAATTTATAGAGGTTTTACTGTATTTCCAAATTAACTTCTGATTAAATCGAAACAAGATTTAGATACTCGTAAAAAGAAATTCTTAAATACAATATGGCTGGGATTTGGTTAAATGAATGTGTGTATATATATATATATATATATATATTTAAAGGATTCTTGGCGCCAAAAATCATGCAAAACTAACCCAGTGCCACGGAACACCGTTTTAGCCAAAAACCATGATGATTATTACACGACTTTGGCTGAAACTTTGCAAAATTGACCCAAAGATATTTCCTAAAATTTTTGGCCACAATACTAATAAAAAATATATAATTCAACGCCAAAAAGATTGAAGGGCTTTCACGCTTTTAATATCGTTTTTCATATTTTTTCAAATTAATTTCTAATTAAATCGAAACATGATTCAAATGCTCGTGAAAACAAATCCTTAAATGCAATGTGGCTAAGATTTTATTAGATGAATATAGATATTTCAAGGAGACTCGGTGCCAAAAATATGCAAAACTAAGTCGAGTCCCCGAAATGCGCTTTTAGGCAAAAACCGTGATAATTAGTACACGATTTTGGCTAAAATTTTGAAAAAATGACCCGAATAATTTTTCCTCAATTTTTGGATAAAATACTCATAAAATATATGTAATTTAACACGAAAATGATTGGAGGACTTTTCATGCTTTTCATATTTTTTTTAATTAATTTCTAATTTAATCGAAACAAGATTCAGATGCTCGTAAAAACAAATTCTTAAATCCAATGAATCTGAGATTTAATTAGATGAATATGGATATCTCAAGAAGCCTTGTCGGCAAAAATCATGCAAAACTAAGCCAGGGCCCCAGAACGCGTTTTTTGCCCAAAAACCGTGATGGTACATGATTTCGGCTAGAATTTTGCAAAAATTGACCCGAAAGATATTTCCTCAATTTTTGGCTAAAATACTCCATGCAAAATTGAGGTGGGTCCCCGGAACACGTTTTTAGCGAAAAACCATGATGGTTAGTTAGTACATGATTTCGGCTAAAATTTTGCAAAAATTGACACAAAAGATTTCTACTCAATTTTTGGCTGAAATACTCATAAAAATATTTAATTCAACGCCAAAAAGATTGGAGGGATTTTCACGCTTTTAATATCGTATTTTTTTCTAAATTAATCTCTAATTAAATTGAAACAAGATTCAGATACTTGTAAAAACAAATTCTTAAATCCAATGTTGCTGAGATTTGCTTAGACGATGTAAAGTATTAAACAAATTTTTTTCTGGAAAGAATATTGAAACACTGCTTTGGAGAATCACCCAATTATAATCATGGGAAACTTGTCAAACGAAAGTAAACCAGCAATTTTTTTCCTTGGCATAGGAAACTTTAATCTTGACAACCTCTGCATAAGACCAATTTTTTTAAACATGTAAAGTGTTAAACTAATTTTTTTCCTTAATGCCCATAATTTATTTAAATTAAATAAATATTAATTATAAATAAAAGTATTTCAAATAATTATGGGGAGTAAATTATTATAATTATATTTTGTATTTACAATATATTTACAAAATTAAAATAAAAATTTTCATGACTATAAATTATAATATTATAATTAAATATATTATAATCAAAAAATAATTATTAGAAGTAAATTATTAATTACAATTATAGTGGATTATTAATATCTTTCCATGATTAATAAAAAAGTTGAATGACTAAAAAGAATACTTATTAAAAAATTATTATATTATAATATAGGGTATTTATGAAATTTCCCAATTTAAAATTTTGAGTTCGTGATTTTATATAGTATTAAGATAAGATAAGATAAGATAAGATATATGTAATATTTTGACTGTTAGTATATTTTTGGGTACATAAGATGCCGACAAAGTCAGCTAAACTCTCCGAACAACGGCACCAACAGAATCTTATTCCAACAATGAGAGAATCCCTACAGGCGGGTCCAACAGCTCTGAAGATCCCTGTAGGCTACCTTGACCAAGACTAGCTAAAAAATCTAAAAAATTATTATACTATAATACAGGGTATTTATGAAATTTTCCAATTGAAATTTTTGAGTTCGTGATTTTATAAGAAAAAGATAAGATCAGATAAGATAAGATATATGTGATATTTTGACTGTTAGTATATTTTTGGGTACATAAGATGCCGACAAAGTCAGCAAAACTCTCCGAACAGCGACACCAGCAGCATCTTATTCCAACAATGAGAGAATCCCTGCAGGCGGGTCCAATAGCTCTGAAGATCCCTGTAGGCTACCCCGACCAAGACTGGCCAAAAATCTGCACAACAATTTCCTTCACGAAATACATGAACAATCTCCTTGACCCAATCTCCCCGAGTTAAGGCCAATGCTTCCTGTACCAACATGGAATTAAGATGAGAGTCATCTATCATTGTTTAGGAAATCAACCACCATATTGACATTTAACTGGACAATCACATTCGACCCAATGGATTTATTAGTAGGGATGCAAGTGGGTAGTAGATAATAGGGTACCCGGCACTACCCGATCCGATTAAGTAGGGTTAGGGTATTGTATAATAGGGTTAGGGTAGGGTACGGGTAGTGATTTTAGTACCCGTGACGGGTTCGGGTAGGATACGGGTAGTGACCTTAGGGTACCCACTACCCGAACCCGGTTACTAATTAATTATTTTAATATTATATTTTTATTTATATATTATATTTTTACTTAAAAATTACTCCTGATTAATCTAATTAAAATTTGTTTATTGTTAAAAATATAATTTTTAACTTTGTTTTACAATTATACAAGTTAATTTTAATTTATTCATTTAATTTTAATATATTTATTATTATTTAATTATAAAGTAAAAAAAATATTCGGGTTTTTTATCGGGTTAGGGTAGTTAACGGGTAGTTGATATTTTATACGGGTAGGATACGGGTAGTGATTTTAAAAAATAACCGGGTAGTTATAGGGTTCGGACACCCTAAAAAATAATAGGGTTGGGGTACAGGTACCTCAAAATTCACGGATACCCTACCCAGTTACATCCCTGTTTATTAGCGAGCCTAAACCTCCACGGATACCCCATAATTCTGTTGTGAGGCTTAGTATATAATTTCTTTAATTGTTGTGTGTAGAAAGGTCAAATGAGTTTAATTTAAGAGAAAAAGTAACTATAATTTTGAAACGTCATAGTTGAGAATTGATAATTTTGAACCCAAAGTAACATAGACTTGCACATTGCTAATAATATGGGCCGAAATTATTGTTCCGCAAGCTATTATCGATGGTTGCTTCGTAATCTAGAAGTGGGCTCTATCTGTTTTAGGTTGGGTTGTTGCAGACTAATTTAAATGGCTTTTAGGCCAAGGCCCGTCCGTCCTCAACAGTGGGTCAGCCTGTGAAATTTCAATGAGTTGTCGTGTCATTAAACTGTCCACAAGGGAAATTTTGTAGACTAATTTAAATGATTGGTTACAATTTAACTATCCACAAGGGAAGCATATTTCAGCATTTTGACACTTCATATTACTTGAGATCTTGGAGGATTTTGAGACAGAAACCTGAGAAGCTAAGACAAAATACTAAAACAAGGGAGGAAAATGAGAATGACTTGGTCGCGAATTAGATTTGATTTCTCTTTGGAATTTCTCTCTATTTGAACCCTCTCTTGCAAGCCTTGTGGCCTTTATCAGCAAGCTTGTTTGATATATGTCCAAAACCAAACCTTGGAAACATTGCTATGTCAAGACTTTTGGAGAATTTGGAGTCCAACTACTTGTTCATCTTTTCTTACAAAATCACAACAATTTTGTTGTGTAAGTTAATTCCTATGCGGCTAAAACAATGTTCGATCCATAATGTATTTGAAAAATCTAAACATCCCCAAAATGGCAATGGCAATGGCAATGGCAAGCCACGACGTTGCTTTTTTGGATTGAATTAATCCTTTCGCACATGTGGCATTTCTTTAGAAACAACTATTGTCGGAAACATAACATCAAGCAAACCGTTTATATTTAAGGTAAATTATTTACACTATCATAAATCACACTACTCTTGTACAATACTTATATTCAACAGTTGTTATTCAAATTAAACCCACATCTAACGATTTTAAATGGTAGTGGGCATGCGAGTGTGTTATACTTATACAAACATTTTCCAAGGAGAAAATTTTCATTTGATCACAAGATTTTGCAAACCTTGAATGAAATTATTGATATATTGTTCTTGAAGATCTCCCTTGGCAAGTGTTTCTTTTAGCTTGGCACGGTTTGACTTCAACACACGAGCAATTTCACTGTCCTTATCCATCACCAACTTAATAGCTCGACTCAAATCCTCCTTGGAAATCTTCTTGTTCTCACCCCTCTCAACTTCAACCGCCACCTTGAGCTCATTTGCCATTAATCTGGTATTCAGCATTTGATCTGCATTTTCAGGAATCAACACGATTTGGCAGTCAGAGAGCAAAAATTCCCACATTGTGCCATAACCACAGTGATTCACGAAACACCCAATCGATGGATGTTTGAGTAAAAGCTCTTGCGGAACCCAACCGCCATAAACCAACCCTCTTCCTCTAACCCTCTCTTCAAACCCTTGAGGCAACGCTTCTTCAACCGTCGTGCATCCTTGCGGCGGTGTTAAGGCTACCAGAAACGGTAAGCCCGATAACTCAAACCCAAGAAGTAACTCTTGAAACTCATCCTTTTGTAAGATACTCTGGCTTCCGAAAGAACAAAACACGACCGACTTGGGCTCGAACTTGCTAAGCCAATCGACCCATTTGTCTTCAAGCTGTTGGGTTTTTGTTTCAGGCAGGCAAGGCCCTGTAAGCAAAATGGACTTTCCATGATGCTTTTGAGCAAGATAGTCGCAGAAAGGTCCCTCGGTTTCACGGTAAGTCCTGAAGGCTAAGGCATCGCTCTGTTGTATGCTAGTTGTTATACGTTCCTCGAATGTCAATCCGTCGCCAAAAGGTTCAGCCAGAAAATAAACAGCATCAGCCTCAGAAGCTTTGAATTTCACAGTGGGACAAGGATAACCAGGTGGTAATTCTAGCACATCTTCCACGGCCATTTCCTTTGTTACTTTCTTGATTATCGAGTGTGCCATTGTGGAAACCACGGCGTAGTAAACTGACTTGATGCCCAGCTGTCGAGCCAGGGTTGGAACCCAATGCCCAACATCATAGAAAACCAGATCAGGCTTGTGACAACTTAAGATAGCTTCAACTTGTTGACGGGTTCCGTCTAAGGCCATGGCTAGGTACTTTTGGAGATGCATAGGAACTCCGGAGGTGGATTCAGCGCCAGGAGGGAGACCATCAACATGGGGAAGAAGGAGAGGAATGAATTGAATCAAGTTTGGGTGTTGGTTGGTTTGTTCCAACTTTGGCTGGATTCCTTTAGGCAATAAGAAAGAAATTTTGTGGCCTTTTTCAGCAAGCTTGTTTGAGAGATGAAGATAAGGGATGAAATGGCCAAAGGCAAACCATGGAAACATTGCTATGTGAAGTTTGGAGGAGTTGTTCAAGTCTAAGTTTTTCATCATTGCAATTCCTGCACAAGTCTGTGTGTTTGGGTTGATTCTTTTGTTGCAGTTGAGTGATCAAAATTTATTTTAGAGAAAATGAAATCAAGTGAAAATGAATGAAAAGAAAAAAAGATGACATCTTGTTTAATTCATCATTAGATTTCTGTTCATCATTCATTGTTGTGCATGAAATTATTGATATACTTTTCTTGAATATCTTTGTTTCATAGTATTTGCTTTAACTTTTTCACGATCCCTTAAAAAAAAAAAGAAAAAAAAAACTTTTTTCTAGACAGCTATACGCACTAGACATGTAGGCCAAACTTAAATATGACATCTTGTTTAATTCATCACTAGATTTCTGTTCATCATTCATTGTTCTGCATTAAATTATTGATATACTTTTCTTGAACATCTTTGTTTGATAGTATTTGCTTTAACTTTTTCACGATCCCAATTCATCACCAACTTTTTTCTAGACAGTTATACGCACTAGACATGTAGGCCAAACTTAAATATTTTCTTTTTGATTAAAGTTCTTTTTACCCCTAAACTTGTCTAAAATCGACCTTTTGTCTTATAAACTTTAATTTGGAATTTTTTGCCCCTTAAACTTATAATATAATGACATGTTAGTCTTTCTCAAGCAATATTGCTAACATGGCATTGCCACATCAGTGCCTTGATCTGACTTGACCTTACCACGTGGCATTTTGGTCCAACATGACATTTTTGATCTGACGTACCGTTTGAAAATGACTAAAATGTTCTCATATTGAAAGTTTGGTCCGACGTGGCAAATGCCACGTCAGTAATACAGATACTGTTTGATGAATGGGGCACAAAACTTGGGAGAGGTGATTTCCATCCCTCATGAACACATTAATTATATGTGTTAGATGAATTGAAGTGATTATAAACTAATTAGGATAATGTTATTTGTTGTCCTAAAATACTACCCTACATCAGATGAACGAAAATCATCTGCCGCAATTTTGGTACCCCACTTGTGCCCCATCCATCAAATAATGACACGTGTCCATTTTCAGTTTTTAATGTTATTCCTTGTTTGCGTAATTAAATTAAATTTTATATTTTCATTCTAAAACCCTATGGGGAATGTATTAAAATTTAGGACTAACCCTTATATATAATTATTTATTGTTAATTTGGGGCTAAGCCTGGTTTTTATGTGGGTTTCTTATTTTATATTCTTGTATAAATATTACTTGTTAAAACTTAAAAACAAACAAAATATAACACAAGGAACATGTGGCATGATTTGGTGAATGGGGCATGAAGTGGGGCACAAAACTTGAGGCAGGGGATTTCCATCCACATCAGATTACCAGGTATGAGGTGATTACAGGTGTGGGCCCATTGAGGCTGTGGCTAGGTTTGGTATCAACAAGAGACATGTTTGCCCAAGTCTAACTCGATTATTCGCGTTTATTTTTTTGTCCAAGTCTGTCCCATATCTTCAAATACATGACTAAGCTTGTTTAAGCCCCATCCATATTTATTTATTTATTTTTTAAAAAAATATATTAATTAAAAAATAGTAATAATAAAATTTAAAAAATCTTAATAACAAGCTAAATCTATAATGAGATTTGATTTTTTAATTAAAAAAAAACTTAATTGGAGAAGATCTTACAAATTTAAATCAAGATATATAAATAAATTGTTTAATGTATATTTACCAAATAAATTAATTTATTATTTTTATATATATCGGGTCAGGTTCAAATCTAAATTAAAGTGTCAAAATCAAGGCCAACCCATATTTTATATGGACTTTTTTCCTTACCGAATCCCAAGAAATGGGCATATTAATATTTTTATCCAAACCCTCTATTTTTTGGGCGGGCCTTCGGCCTTAGTCGGCTAGTCCAAACCTTAGAGAGGTGATATAATTACAACCACTAATACCTATTACAATTTCTTAAATTTAAGTATTTATCCTGTAAAACTTAACTTGCGGCTATACTTGTGTCATAGTTAAACTGGTGTCATGTTAGGTGAGAAAGATCAATGGTAAAATTTATTTGAAGCAAAAGGCAATTTCGTAAACTAAAATAAATTGAAATAAACTTCTTTTGATCAACTTGTTTTGATTGTCACAATTTGTCTGAGCAAATTATGTCAACAAAGATCCTCTATATCTGAGAATGTCTATCCTTACTTCGTTCACGTAATTTCAAACTTTACCTTGTATCCCAAAAAAAACCCATCAACAAGACAACAAACTTATCCTTTCTACTGCTACTATAGGGCATCAACCCGGGGAAAGACTACCAAGGAAGAGCCTCAAAGCACCCAACCCACAACCCGAACCCGGAGGATGACAAAAAGAACTGTGGAATTGGATGAAGAAAATCGGAATGTATTAGTGCCTGAAAGTACTCCTTTATGGCTACTCTACTACTAACCAGGAGAAGGGCTGCAGTGGGATCTACTAGGAGAAAAGTGGAGGCTCAGAAAGAAGAAGGTTTAGTGCAGCACACCTATGGCACAAGGCGGTCAGTAAGGCTGTTGGAGAAGTGCATATGGCTGGGTTGAGTTTGAAGAATGATGAAATGGTTGAGGAGAAGAAAAATGGTCAATCTGGTATATGTTGTTCATGTATTTGAGATTTCAGATTTTATAGTAATATACAAATTGACAATCCTCTAATTTAATTTATCCGCAAAGAAATCTTCTGTTTGTAAATGAGTGAACAGTAAATTAGTAATAGCACAAAACCAAAGAAATTATGAAATTGCAATATATATTAGTAGTACATTAATGTGCATGGATAACTTAATGATTTTCCCTTTCGAATTTCCCCCATGCATGGTTTACATTCTTAATTAATTGACCTTGCTTTTATTAATTTTATTCAATTTCAATTAATTATCACAAAACGTAACAAATAGATAGACAAGAAGCCTATCTCTTGCAAACAACACCACGTCCGTCAATTCCACTGCCGCAGCTTAATCCAGGCATCTCAGATGGCATCATCAAAGCATCACCGTCACTGCTTCCGGTGAACCTAGTGACGGCGCAGTCAGGGGCAAAGAGGCTGGAAGTGTGGAAATCTCTGTATCCTCCCATTACGGGCATTTTGGCACCAATGTTGAGGCGGCTCACGTAGCCAGGCTTATAAGTTTGTCCCAAAACTCCATGAACTTCGTTGCTCAAAGAGTAGAACTTGAATCCAAGATCAAGATGAGCGAAGCAGTCTTCTTTTGTAATGCCATAGTTGTGAATCCTGGAATCCTCTTCAGTGATTGGCACCACCTTGGCCGTGATCTTGAAATTCCCTTCAACTTCGACTGTGACGTAGTTGGCGGCACCAGTTCTTGTGACGGAGACCTTACCAGATTGCCAATTGGCGCCTTGGGAGTCTGGGAGAGTGACAGGCTCTCCGTCGAAGGTGAGGACGAGGCGGTCGACGGAGTCATCCCATGTGGAGGTTTTGAGTGCGCCGAGGAAGAGTTGGTGGTTCTCAAAAAGGATCACGATGGATTGCACCCAAGTGAAATCCCTCCCCATGTTTTCATTTCTCCTGCCGATGAAGTGGGCGTTGATGTGTAAGTTGGAGTCGGAAACAAGGCAAAAGTCTTGGTCTTTCTTGCCATGGAAGTAGAAAGTGGTGCCGTCGCCACCAATGAATCGAGGGTCCTGGCAAACTGCTCCTGGTTTGTCACAGTCTGCCATAAGGAAATATTTGTGTTAGAAGGCATCACGTATGAATTTGTTGAAAATATTTTCACAATTTTAAACAAAAAGAAAAGACCCCAAAGAGGTGCATTTCATCAGACTTACTGCAAACAGGTTTGCAAGTGACGCAATCAACCGTACATGCACCAGGGCAAGAGCTAGGGCAGACAAACGGCAAGTTATAACATTGAGGGTAGTATTTATTTGTGCATCTGACCGTTGTAGGTGGTGGTGGAGGAGTGTAAGTAGTTGGTGGAGGGTTGTTGCCATTGCCATTGCCATTGTTGCCACCATTGCCGTTGCCGTTTCCGTTGTTGCCATTGTTGCCACCATTACCGTTTCCGTTGTTGCCACCATTACCGTTGCCGTTGTTGCCACCATTACCGTTTCCGTTGTTGCCACCATTGCCGTTGCCGTTGTTGCCACCATTACCGTTGTTATTATTGCCGTTGCCTTTGCCTGGTTGTGCCTCTGCCACAGCAAGTAAAACCAAGACTAGAATTGGCAAAAGCTTCATATTTGGTTGAGCCATTGAGGCAAATCAAGCTAAACAACTCTAACAATTTTATCACTAATTAATGAATGGTTGAAATAAAACTGGAATGGGATGCTATATTTTGTGAGTTGATGATCATTAATGCTAATCCCCCCTCCCTTTTATAGATGGTCAATTGGAGAATTAACGAAGACCAAATTGCCTAATATAGTATTTTGGATGACAACTTTTGGTTACTTGAACCTTACTCATCTATTCATTTTAGCAAGTCAACTGAATATGACAAAAAGACAAAATGGAAACAAAGCCAACAATTCAGGGTCAATCATGTTAGCTATTTGCTTCGAAAAATATGAAGGGGAATAGGGCAAATGCAATTTTTTTTTACCCTTGCAATGGGGCTAGCTCTTCTTTGCTTATTCTGGAAAATTGGCTGGGCGGCCAAAAATAATGTTGCTTGTGACTTGTGAGAAGGATATTACGGAGGCACTTTTCTTCATCTTTGTTTCAACCTAATAAAATGTATACAAGCCTATAAGTATAACCTTTAAAACCACGCATTCATGCTGTTACCTCCAGTCTTAACCATTTACTTCCTTAATTAAAAGAAAAAAAAAACTATTTGCCCTTTTCTTTGGATCTCAATTTCATATTGTCTAGTGGAGCAAACTCAAGAACTGTCTTCTAATCTGATCATGTCCAAACATTGGTGAATTAATTATCCAACCATTTGAACTTTGAATTAAGTTTTTTTTTATTCGTTTCATTTTCTTGGTTGACTTTTCTTTTAATGGTGAATGAATTCTCATGAAATTATGGAAGTACATAATTAATTATAGATGAGTAACTCATCAGCATACAAGTTTGACTTTAAACAATATTTGTCTTGTCTGGGGTAAAGTGGGATTCGGCATTGCGATGACATGAAACAAAGTAAGTCCATAAAAAAAGGGTTACTTGTTATCTAAAGTATCAGAAATCAGGGGAAGATGCAGGAAAACCTTCTAAAGGAAGGTAAATTATGCATTCGATCCAATATTTGTCTTTAAACCAAAGTAACAAAAATAAAATTTGCACACTTCCGGATTTATTAGTAGAAAACCTCTTGACTCTTACCTTATTTTTCAGAAATGTAAGATGAGTTGGGGCAGCATCATCATAAGCAGAAACAGATAGGTAATGCAAGTCCTACAATTCATACAGACAAATCACAAATAGTTTAGAACAACAACAAATTGTGCCAAAATAAGAGCATACAAATGCCACTGTTAATTTCCTATAGAAGGACCATATTGTACTCCTCTCATAGTCTGATTGCAGCATGATTTTGGTAACCAATAATTTATATTTATGCTATTGAATCAGACTGACAATTCCAAACCCATCAAGCCAGAATTGAAGAGTAGAGCCTATATATATATGGACAGATAGAGATGCTCTCTACCCATTAATTTAGAAAATAATGTTATGGTAAGCAGGTCCTGATGATCATTAACAAAGGAAAGCTAAAATCTCACCAACAAGTTTGATGTCTGTGTTATCAACCAACCACTGTGCCCCATCCTTCTTAAATCCTGTGAAGTCTGAAGCAAACTCCTTTTTGTGCATTAGCCCCCTGAACATGTTTACCTTAGGGTTCATAGTAAGTATCATATTCATGCCCTTCAATTTGGCCTGGTTCTAACTTTTACATTGTCGATAGCAAGAGAGAGGCAAAACACTATGGTAAAAAAAGATTAAATGGCTTGACAAGTTTTCCTAGGTCTTTTTCATCTTAATTAAAACCCTAAATAAACAAGTCAATTCATAATTGTATCTTAAACATGTTTCTTGCTAGAAGCCTAGCATGAGCTGCCATAAGGGACAATTTGTAATACTATAATATAAACATGCATCTTAGTAAACAATTAAAACAAAACAACTGTGAACGTGTGAAATGATGCCAACACTTGGGGACACTAACAAAATCAGTAATTATACATATTGACATTTTTCCTGAACATCTTTGTTTGATATAGTATTTGCTTTAACTTTTTCACGATCCCTTTATCACCAACTTTTTTCTAGACAGCTATAAGCACTAGACCTGTAGCCTGTAGGCCAAACTTAAATATGACATCTTGTTTAATTCATCACTAGATTTCTGTTCATCATTCATTGTTCTGCATTAAATTATTGATATACTTTTCTTGAACATCTTTGTTTGGTAGTATTTGCTTTAACTTTTTCACGATCCCTTCATCACCAACTTTTTATACGCATTAGACATGTAGGCCAAACTTGGTCAATCTGGTATATGTTGGAGAAGTGCATGGCTGGGTTGAGTTTGAAGAATGATGAAATGGTTTTTTTTTTTGGTCGGAGATGAAATGGGTTGAGTTTGAAGAATGATGAAACGGTTGAGGAGAAGAAAATTGGTATATGTTGTTTATGTATTTGAGATTTCAGATTTTATACTACTATATATCATTGCTGAATTTCTAATAGTAATATACAAGTTGACAATCCTCTAATTTAATTTATCCGCAAAGAAATCTTCTGTTTGCAAATGAGTGAACAGTTAATCAGTAATAGCACAAAACCAAAGTAATTAATTATGAAACTGCAATATATTATAGTAGTACATTGTGCATGAAAAACTTAATGATTTTCCCTTTCGAATTTCCCCCATGGTTTACATTCTTAATTATATTGATCTTGCCTTATTAATTTTATTGAATTTCAATTAATCATCACAACGTGACAAATAGATAGACAAGAAGCCTATCTCTTGCAAACAACACCACGTCCGCCAATTCCACTGCCGCAGCTTAATCCAGGCATCTCAGATGGCATCATCAAAGCACCGCTGTCACTGCTTCCGGTGAACCTAGCGACGGCGCAGTCAGGGGCAAAGAGGCTGGAAGTGTGGAAATCTCTGTATCCTCCCATTACTGGCATTTTGGCACCAATGTTGAGGCGGCTCACGTAGCCAGGCTTATAAGTTTGTCCCAAAACTCCATGAACTTCGTTGCTCAAAGAGTAGAACTTGAATCCAAGATCAAGATGAGCGAAGCAATCTTCTTTTGTAATGCCATAATTGTGAATCCTGGAATCTTCTTCAGTGATTGGCACCACCTTGGCTGTGATCTTGAAGTTTCCTTCGACTTCGACTGTGACGTAGTTGGTGGCACCAGCTCTGGTGATGGAGACCTTACCAGATTGCCACTTGGCGCCTTGGGATTCAGGGAGAGTGACAGGCTCTCCGTCAAGGGTGAGGATGAGGCGGTCGACGGAGTCATCCCATGTGGAAGTTTTGAGTGCGCCGAGGAAGAGTTGGTGGTTCTCAAAGAGGATCACAATGGATTGCACCCAAGTGAAGTCCCTCCCCATGTTTTCGTTTCTCCGGCCGATGAAGTGGGCGTTGATGTGTAAGTTGGAGTCGGAAACAAGGCAAAAGTCTTGATCTTTCTTGCCATGGAAGTAGAAAGTGGTACCATCGCCACCAATGAATCGAGGGTCCTGGCACACTGCTCCTGGTCTGTCACAGTCTGCCAAAAGGAAATGTTAGAAGGCATCAGGTATGAATTTGTTGAAAATATTTTCACATTTTTAAACAAAAAGAAAAAGACCCCAAAGAGGTACATGCATTTGAGACTTACGGCAAACAGGTTTGCAAGTGACGCAATCAACCGCACATGCACTGGGGCAGGAGCTAGGGCAGACAAACGGCAAGTTAAAACATTGACGGTAGTATACATTTTTGCATATGACTCTCATAGGTGGCGGTGGGGGAGTGTAAGTAGTTGGTGGAGTTGGAGTGGATGGTGGAGGTGGCGACGGATGAGTATAAACAGTTGGAATGGATGGTGGAGTATAAATAGTTGGAGTGGATGGTGGAGGAGTATAAGTAGTTGGTGGAGGTGTCGATGGGGGAGGGTAATTATGACCACCATTACCGTTGCCATTGCCGTTGTTGCCACCATTACCGTTGCCATTACCGTTGTTTCCACCATTGCCGTTGCCATTGTTGCCACCATTGCCGTTGCCGTTGTTGCCACCATTACCGTTGTTATTATTGCCGTTGCCTTTGCCTGGTTGTGCCTCTGCCATAGCAAGTAAAAACAAGACTAGAATTGGCAAAAGTTTCATTTTTTGTTGAGCCATTGAGGCAAATAAGCTAAACAACTCTAATAATTTATCTCTAATAAATAATTGAAATAAAACTGGAATGGGTTGCTATATTTTGTGAGTTGATGATCATTGCTTATCCCCCTCCCTTTTATAGATGGTCAATTGGAGAATTAATGAAGACCAATAATAGTATTTCGGATGACAACTTTTGGTCACCTGAACCTTACTCACCTATATATTGATCAGCAAGTCAACTGAAAATGACAAAAAGGAAAATGAAAACAAAACCAACAATTCAGGTCAATCATGTTAGCTATTTGCTTAGAATATAAACATGCATCAAGCTAAGTACTGGGGAGGGGAAGAGGGCAATTTCAGGCTCCTCTTTACTTATCCTGGAAAATGGGTACGAAGCCAAAAATAAATGTTGCTTCTGAGGAAGATATTGTAGGGGCACTTTACTTGTCTCACAAATATGTGTGAAATAAACATTTGGAATGAATTATAGTGAAACACATGGATATGTGCATGTGCAAACACAATCCCTTACCTTATTACTTTTCGATTTGCTGCTGTAGTTTAATACAAATCAAATCATTAGAGACGTTGCAATTCCACCCTTAATTATTCAACTATTTCTAGTAATATTTCTTTTTCATCTTTCCATTTTAGTGGTGAATCCTCATGAAACATGAAAGCTGAATACGATCAAGTTAATTTGACTTACATATTATGTCTGGGTGGGATGGATGTGCCGTTGTGACGCTACGAAACAAAGCAAAGTCCATTCGAGAGAGTAGGTTACTTGTTATCTAATACTCCCTCCTCGGCAATAACTGATTTGCACATAGAAGGAAAGTAGTTAAAGTAGTTTAATTGATAAATTTGAAAAGCTTTTGACTTATTTTCCTACATTACCTCTGCAATATTTAAGATCACATTTCTCCTCTTTTATTTTTGTATTCAACCACATTCCAATTTTCCATACACTTTATTTTTTTTTTCCATACACTTTAAATGAGGTTAATTTTGGAAAGAAGATATTTCATGTAAAAAATGACAGATAAAAAGGAACAAACAAAATCAACAGATAAAAAGGGACGAAGGAGTATAACTATTCATAGACCCTTGCGAAAACTTAAGGAAATCTTAGTAGAAAGAAGACAAATTATACATTTCTTATCGATAAAGTTTATGGCAATTTAGCCATTCATATAAAGACAATTAATGGTTAGTACAACAAATAGTTCTGCCAAATATTAAGAGCATATAAATATTTTAAAAATTGCGGTGTTCTAATTTTATATCGAAGATGGATTACATTATAATAGCCTGACCGCAAAATTTTGGCACCGGCGATATTCTATATGATAGCTATTGAGTATTGAATCAAATCCAAGTTTTTTACATATAAGGGGTAGTAGTCTAGTAGAGTGGTAGAAGGAAATAATTTATCATAGATTAAAATTTCCTTCCTCGTGAACACATTAATTATGTGTTAGAAGAATTCAGGTTAGTATAAACTAGTTAGGATAATGCTATTTGTTCCCCCAAAAAATTATTGTCAAATCAAATTAGGTGATTAGAGATGTTAATGGGCCGATTCGAATTGGGCTAGGTTTGGTATCAACAAGAGACATGTTTGCCCAAGTTTAGCTTTATTCAGATCTATTTTTTTTCCAAGTCCATATCTTCAAATACATGACCAAGCTCGTTTAATTCCCGTCTATATTTACCTTTTTAAAAAATATTTAAAATAAAATTTGAAAAACTTAATAACAAGTTAAATCTAAATGAGTTTTGATTTTTTTTAAATTAAAAAAAACTTAATTTTAGAATATGTTACAAATTTAAAATAAGATATATATAAATAAATTGTTTAATGTATATTTTATTATATATCAAATAAATTAATTTATTATTTTTATATAAATCGAGCTGGGCTCAAATTTAAAGTGTCAAAACCAAGCCCAACCTATATTTTATGTAGACTTTTTTTCTTACCCAAACCCGAGAAATGGGTATATTAATATTTTTATCTAAATCCTCTCATTTTTTGGATTGGCCTTCGGACTTAAGTTAGGTAGTCCAACCCTTGGACTGGTATAGAGATAATATATACTAATATATAATTACAATCATCAATATCTTACTACTACAATTCCTTAATAAGTATTTGTAAAACTTAACTTGCGGCTATACTTGTGTCATAGTTAAACTTATGTCTTAGGTGAGAAAGATTAATGGTAAAATTACTTGAAGCAAAAGAAAACTAAAATAAATTGAAATAAATTCCTTTTAAATCTACAGGTTTTGAGCGAATTGACAATACTCTAATTTAATTTATGCGCAAAGAAATCTTCCGTTTGTAAATGAGTGAACAGTAATAGCACAAAACCAAAGTAATTATGAAATTGCAATATAGTATTAGTAGTACATTGTGCATGGATAACTTAATGATTTTCCCTTTCGAATTTCCCCCATGGTTTACATTCTTAATTAATTGATCTTGCATTTATTAATTTTATTGAATTTCAATTAATTATCACAAAACGTGACAAAATAGATAGACAAGAAGCCTATCTCTTGCAAACAACACCACGTCCGTCAATTCCACTGCCGCAGCTTAATCCAGGCATCTCAGATGGCATCATCAAAGCATCGCCGTCACTGCTTCCGGTGAACCTAGCCACAGCGCAGTCAGGGGCAAAGAGGCTGGAAGTGTGGAAATCTCTGTATCCTCCCATTACGGGCATTTTGGCACCAATGTTGAGGCGGCTCACGTAGCCAGGCTTATAAGTTTGTCCCAAAACTCCATGAACTTCGTTGCTCAAAGAGTAGAACTTGAACCCAAGATCAAGATGAGCGAAACAGTCTTCTTTTGTAATGCCATAGTTGTGAATCCTGGAATCTTCTTCAGTGATTGGAACCACCTTGGCTGTGATCTTGAAGATCCCTTCAACTTCGACTGTGACGTAGTTGGTGGCACTACCTCTGGTGATGGAGACCTTACCAGATTGCCACTTGGCGCCTTGGGATTCTGGGAGAGTGACAGGCTCGCCGTCGAAGGTGAGGACGAGGCGGTCGATGGAGTCATCCCATGTGGAAGTTTTGAGGGCGCCGAGGAAGAGTTGGTGGTTCTCAAAAAGGATCACGATGGATTGCACCCAAGTGAAATCCCTTCCCATGTTTTCATTTCTCCTGCCGATGAAGTGGGCGTTGATGTGTAAGTTGGAGTCGGAAACAAGGCAAAAGTCTTGGTCTTTCTTTCCATGGAAGTAGAAAGTGGTGCCGTCGCCACCAATGAATCGAGGGTCCTGGCAAACTGCTCCCGGTTTGTCACAGTCTGCCATAAGGAAATATGTTAGAAGGCATATAAGGTATGAATTTGTTGAAATATTTTCACAATTTTAAACAAAAAGGAAAAGAACCCAAAGAGGTGCATTTGAGACTTACTGCAAACAGGTTTGCAAGTGACACAATCAACCGTACATGCACCAGGGCAAGAGCTAGGGCAGACAAACGGCAAGTTATAACATTGAGGATAGTATTTATTTGTGCATCTGACCGTCGTAGGTGGTGGTGGAGGAGTGTAAGTAGTTGGTGGAGGGTGGTTGCCATTGCCATTGCCATTGCCATTGTTGCCACCATTGCCGTTGCCGTTTCCGTTGTTGCCATTGTTGCCACCATTGCCGTTTCCGTTGTTGCCACCATTGCCGTTGCCGTTGTTGCCACCATTTCCGTTGTTATTATTGCCGTTGCCGTTGCCTTTGCCTGGTTGTGCCTCTGCCACAGCAAGTAAAACCAAGACTAGAATTGGCAAAAGCTTCATTTTTAGTTGAGCCATTGAGGCAAATCAAGCTAAACAACTCTAATAATTTTATCACTAATTAATGAATGGTTGAAATAAAACTGGAATGGGTTGCTATATTTTGTGAGTTGATGATCCTTAATGCTAATCCCCCCTCCCTTTTATAGATGGTCAATTGAAGAATTAACGAAGACCAAATTGCCTAATATAGTATTTCGGATGACAACTTTTGGTTACTTGAACCTTACTCATCTATTCATTTAGCAGGTCAACTGAATATGACAAAAAGACAAATGGAAACAAAGCCAACAATTCAGGGTCAATCATGTTAGCTATTTGCTAAGAATAATATGAAGGGGAATATAGGGCAAATGCAATTTTGTTTTTACCCTTGCAATGGGGCTAGCTCTTCTTTGCTTATTCTGGAAAAATGGCTGGGCGGCCATGTTGCTTGTGACTTGTGAGAAAGATATTACGGAGGCACTTTTCTTCATCTTCTGGTCATCTTTGTTTCAACCTAATAAAATGTACACAAGCCTATAACCTTTAAAACCACGCATTCATGCTGTTACCTCAACAAAAAAAAATTGCCCTTTTCTTTGGATCTCAATTTCATTTTGTCTAGTGGAGCAAACTCAAGAAATGTCTTCTAATCTGATCATGTACAAACATTAGTGAATTAATTATTCAACCATTTGAACTTTGAATTAAGTTTTTTTTTTTTATTCGTTTCATCATTTTCTTGGTTGACTTTGTTTTAATGGTGAAAATGAATTCTCATGAAATTATGGAAGTACATAATTAATTATTAGATGAGTAACTCATCAGCATCCAAGTTTGACTTGAACTCATCATCAATATTTGTCTTGTCTGGGGTAAGTTGGATTCCGCATTGCGATGACATGAAACAAAGTAAGTCCATAAAAAAAGGTTACTTGTTATCTAAAAAATCAGAAATCAGGGGAAGATGCAGGAAACCTTCTAAAGGAAGGTAAATTATGCATTCCTTTAACTAGAGTACTCTGTTTTATTTCAAGGAAGATACATACAAACATAGTTTCATGACTGCAATTTCTTCCATCTTCATCCCCCTAAGGGGATTTATTTGATTCTTAAGGAACCATCATTTCAAGACTCCAGAGTAAACTGTCCTAGCCACCTGCACCAATTTTAAAGTATATGAATGTATAAGCATACTTCTCATATTAAAAACAACCAAAGTTATTAAAGGCATTTCTCTTCAAATCTATAAAACAGCCAAAACAATAGAAATAGGAGAGCTCAAACATACAAAATTCACCTCCTAAAGATAATGCCACTGCTACTAATAATTCTGAAAAAAATGTTGTTTTGCAGTGAGAATACATCTTGCTGGGCATCCATCTGCATCAGCCATCCTCAGAGGTAGGCAATGCACAGTATACTTCCCCGGCTGGATGCCATCGAGGTTTAGACCTTCAACCAGAACAATGTCCTGAAGAGTTTGAGCGGTTTCAGTTATGCATTCCAATATTTGTCTTTAAACCAAAGTAACAAAAATAAAATTTCCACACTAGGATTTAGTAGAAAACCTCTTGACTCTTACCCTATTTTTCAGAAATGTAAGATGAGTCGGGGCAGCATCATCATAAGCAGAAACAGATAGGTAATCAAGTCCTACAATTCATACAGACAAATCACAAATGGTTTAGAACAACAACAAATTGTGCCAAAATAAGAGCATACAAATGCCACTGTTAATTTCCTATAGAAGGACCATATTGTACTCCTCTCATAGTCTGATTGCAGCATGATTTTGGTAACAATAATTCATATTTATGCTATTGATCAGACTGACAATTCCTAAGTCCTTCCTAACCCATCAAGCAAGAATTGAAAAGTGCAGAGCCTATGGACAGATAGAAGCCTCGATTTCGAATATGAATAGAGATGCTCTACCCATTAATTTAGAACATAATGTTATGGTAAGCTAAAATCTAACCAACAAGTTTGATATCTGTGTTATCAACCAACCACTGTGCCCCATCCTTCTTAAATCCTGTGAAGTCTGAAGCAAACTCCTTTTTGTGCATTAGCCCCCTGAACATGAAAGTAAACAAACTATCATGCATAGCTTATGGTAAAGGCAAAATCTTTTTGTGCATTAGTCCATAGTAAGTACTACATTCATGCCCTTCAATTTGGCCTGGTTCTGACTTTTACAGTGTCGATAGCAAGAGAGAGGCAAAACACTATGGTAAAAAGATTAAATGGTTTGACAAGTTTTCCTAGGTCTTTTCATCTTAATTAAAACCCTAAAATGAACAAGTCAATACATTGTATCTTAAACATGTTTCTTGCTAGTAGCCTATAGCATGAGCTGCCATAAGTGACAATTTGTAATACTATAAAATAAACATGCATCTAGGATTTTATCTGGTAAAAAATTTAAAACAAACAACTATGATCGTGTCAATGAAATGATGCCAAGTTGCCAACACTCAGGGACACTAACAAATGTCAAACAAACATACTAAGCAGAGGCTTTGTCCGGAATTATACATATTGTCATGCTTCAAAATTTGAATGCATATATGTATACCTGTCGGTATTAAGTGTTTTGAACAGCACACGATGTACTCCCCTAGGTATTTTCAACGACTTCATAACTTCAGCTGTAAGAAACACCGTGAAAATTAAGAAAGATCAAAGATTTAAAATAATAAATGTCCCAACTTTTCCCCTCTTAAAAAGGGGAAAAACAGAGGAGTTGTCATTTTTAAAGTGAAAATCCGGTGAGCAACCTAATTTGCCTTTCTTGAAGACCAGTCACTTTAATAATTAAGAGTAAAAACAGGGGAAGTAAGTTTATGGAGCATTAAGTAAACAGATTAAAGTCCATCAGGAACAAGCTTACTTACCAGTAATGTTCTTATCTCTTGGAACATTAACTACCAGAACAGGACCTATACATACAATAAAACACATGATCATCAAGCAAAGAATTAATGAACAAATATATTAACCAGGAAAAATAAAAGACAGAGTGGGAAACGGAATATGAAAGGGTAGCAATCAAATCACTAGAACTGGCACATCAAAGAGATTAAAGAGAAACAGTCACAATATCAAGCTAAGAAAATAAGACAGTATTGTTAATATTTCCCAACAATATGAACACACCATGCTTAAGAAGCAATGAATGGCATGGTAGAGTTACAGGCTTACCAATAAGCACATCCAGGCTGAGAGTAGAAACATCAAAACCCTCCTCATAATAATTCTGATAGAAATGGCTGGGAGCATCAACATGAGTCCCAGTGTGGGTTCCCAACTTAAACTCAGATTCATTAGCCATAGAGCCATTTTTAATGCTGGAAACAAGCCAAATGAATTTGCCGAGCCCATTCTTAGAGCCATAGATCGGCAAATCAGAGGTGAGTTTATGAGTTATATCAAAGATTTGACCTTTACCATAATCTAATAACGCAGCACTAGAGAAGATGCTAAACACAAGCATCCCAACATATAGCAACAAAAGCTTATTTCTTTTCATGATTTTGGCCATGATATATACTAGTAAAAGATCGATGTAAGTTTCAGGTATAAGAACCCTTGTATATTTATAGAGTTGCGTAAAAATTCTAGCTAGCCACATCATCTGGTTCATGAAACCAACAGACTTGCGTACAGCAAATTAACCTGTTGCGACCAACCGCACCATGGGTACTATTCGGAAAAAGGCCCACCGTTCCAAATCTTGCTTTGTTGTTGCATAATAATTGGCAAATCTTTTATCGGTTACTACTTATTACTACAACTTCATAGAAAGACAAAGCTGTGTTGGTACAACGTAATAGCACGTTTGGACTTTGGAGTCCCAAACAGTGCTTAACCAAAGTTGCCTTTGGTGCAACTAAGAGCTCTGTTTGGTAGAGCAGTGTAAGATTGGTAATTTAGAAGATTAGTTATTGTAAATGTAATATTAGAATTATACATGAGAGAATTTAACCAGTAATGAAAGTTCTAAATATGTTTATTGTGGCAGTGAGATGAGAAAATAAAATAGTCATTAAGATAACATGAAAATGTATTATAAATGTTTTTCAATTACTTAGTAAAATATTAATTTTCGCTACCCTCGTGGGTTTTGATTGTTTTCATTAGTGAAAGGAATCAGCCGATAGTACCTGGTTTCGACCAAAAAAAAGGAATCAGCCGATAGAAACAAAAAAATTTGTGGCTTTTTGCTTTTATCTGCGATTGATCGATTCATAAAATGGACACGTTTAACAGTATACTACTACTATGATGTTCAATGCATTTTATCATGTAGCAAATCGAGCTGCCCCTTTCAATTTGTCTGTTTACTTGGGGTTTAGACATCAGGTTAGACTAAAATTGTAGAATTTATTAGCATCCTCCTTTATTATAATTATTTATTATAATTATAAGTCATAAAAAAGTCAATTCAATTTTAACTTTGACTTTTTTTAAAAAAATAATATATATCAAAATAATTTTTTAAAACAATTGATTTAGTATAAACTTTCTGATATATATTTTTTGAAAATTTTAATTTTAAAAATTTTGTATAAATGATGTTCAAAAATTGATTTTTTTTTTTATATTTACAAGTTAACTTTGTTCGAGCTGGGTTGGTCCACTAGGGGGTAAAGCTCTCCCAACAGTAGTTTTTTCCATTTATAAGACTCGAATCTGAGACCTTGCTTAGGGGAAATAAGTGACAAACCACTTGAACCAATCACTTGTTGGTAAAATGGACTATGGCTTGGTTTTGGCATTGCGTTTAAAGATAAAAAAGCTGCTTTTGAACCCAAACGCAATATCAAATAAATCCTGGTTTTGGCAAACAAGTGACAAACCACTTGAACCAACCACTTGTTGGTAAAATGGACTATGGCCTGGTTTTGGCATTGCGTTTGAAGATAAAAAAGCTGCTTTTGAACCCAAACGCAATATCAAATAAATCATGGTTTGTGTCAAAAGCTGATTTTGAACGCAAAAGCCAAGTCAACCCGAGAAGCTAATCCTTAGGTGCTTTTGCGTTTGAAAAGTGCTTTTGGACATTAAATGACTAAAATCGCCTAATTATTTTTCTCTTTCCTTTTTAACTATCATAGCCTTTTTAGACATTTTATCCTTGAACCTATTTTTTCACAGCAATACCAAACATTATTTACATTTTTCTACTGCAATTTAAAAAAACACTTCTCAAAAGCACTTTTTCCAAACTAAGATTTTTCAAACTGCAACCTCAATACCAAACTAAACCTATGTTTGTTGAACAAATTGAAGAGACAAGATTTCAAACTTGACACAATCTAAATCACATGAATACACCCACTGATTTCCCACTTTAGTTTTAGGGATGCCAATGTTTGCAAAACTCCCAAGCAAGTTATGGCCCAAAACAATATTAAAAGGAGTTAGCGGCCCATATACAAACCACATTACAAATAGTCAAATATGGCTTTTCCAATTTTTTTTTGGCCATATATGGCTTTTCCAATTAAGGATGAAATTTTTGGTAAAAAAAAAAAGGATGAAATTATTTTGGGATTTGTCCTAGAAATTATCACAACCAACTAGAAATAGTGACCAATTCTAGCATGGTATCAAAAAAAAAAAGTGACCAATTCTAGCCATGAATCATGATACTTAGAAGTATTAATGTAGCAACTAGTACGTGTATATTGTTTATGTCATCAATAAAAATCCTAAATAGATAAAGTTTGACTTTAAACAAAATTTATCTTGTCTGGGGTAGGTTGGATTCGGCATTGCGATGATATGAAACAAAGTCCATAAATAATAAATATTAAAAAGGTTACTTGTTTTCTTTTTTTCTTTTTATTTTTATTTTTTTTGGCCAGAAAGGTTACTTGTTATCTAAAGAAAATCAGAATTTAGAGGAAGATGCAGGAAACCTTCTAAAGGAAGGTAAATTATGCAATCCTTTACCTTTGGTTATACAGATTTCTGTCATCCATTGCTTTAAAATATGAGATTTTAAGGATTTATAGAGCTGAAACCAGTATTCCTTTTTGGTGACAGAAACAGGTAGTCATGAAGATCAAAGCTTTGTTCTTATTCAATAAATTTCCTCATCAACAATCAAACTAGAGTCTGTTTTATTACAAAGAAGATACAAACATAGTTTCATGACTGCAATTCCTTCCATCTTCATCCCCAAGGGGGTTTATTTGATTCTTGGAACCATCCTTTCAAAACTCCAGAGTTAAGTCCTAGCCCCCTGCAGCAATTTTAAAGTATATATATGTATAAGCATACTTCTCATGTTAAAAACAACCGAAGTTATTAATTAGAGCATTTCTCTTCAAATCTATAAAACAGGCAAACCACTAGAAAAAGGAGAGCTTGAACATACAAAATTCACATCCTAAAGATATTGTTACTGCTACTAGTAATTAATAGTTATGAAACAAGTCCTACCCATATCAATAATTGGTCTGATAATACTTTTAGAAATGTTGCTATGCAGTAAGAATGCATCTTGTTGGGACTCCATCTGCACCAACCATCCTCAGAGGTAGGCAATGGACAGTATACTTCCCCGGCTGGATGCCATCGAGGTTTAGACCTTCAACAAGAACAATGTCCTGAAGAGTTTAAGCAGTTTCAGTAATGCATTCCAATATTTGTCTTTAAACCAAAGTAACAAAAATAAAATTTCCACACTTCCGGATTTAGTAGAAAACCTCTTGACTCTTACCCTTTTTTTCAGAAATATAAGATGAGTTGGGGAAGCATCAACATAAGCAGCAACAGATAGGTAATCAACTCCTACAATTCAGACAGACAAATGGTTTAGAACAACAACACATTTTTGCCAAAATAAGAGCATACAAATGCCATTGTTCCCTATAGAAGGATCATATTATACTCCTCTCATAGTCTAATTGCAGCATGATTTTGGTAACCAATAATTTATATTTTATGCTATTGAACCGGATATGGGGTTAGCAGAGTGGTAAAAGGAAACTAATCATAGATTGCTTTCCTTCCTCAATATCAAAGACATTCTGCCAAAGAAATGTACTGATCAAAAACTGAAATAGTGATCAGACTGACAATTCCTAACCCATCAAGCAATAGAATGAAGTGCAGAGCCTATGGACATATAGAACTAATAGAAGCCTCGGTTTCGAATATGCCCATTAATTTAGAACATAATGTTATGGTAAGCAGGTCCTGATCATTATCAAGGAAAGCTAAAATCTCACCAACAAGTTTGATGTCTGTGTTATCAACCAACCATTGCGCCCCATCCTTCATAAATCCTGTGAAGTCGGAAGCAAACTCCGTTTTGTGCATTAGCCCCCTGAACATGAAAGTAAACATATTTTACTATCATGCACTAGTTCATAGTAAGTATTATATTCCTGCCCTTGACCTTGAGCCAGTGGATTCTGGTTCCATCTTTTACAGTGTCGATAGCAAGAGAGAGGCAAAACACTATGGTAAAAAAGATTAAATGGCTTGACAAGTTTTCCTAGGTCTTTTCATCTTAATTAAAAGCCTAAATAAACAAGTCAATTCATTGTATCTTAAACATGTTTCTTGCTAGTAGCCTATAGCATGAGCTGCCATAAGTGACAATTTGTAATACTATAACATAAACATGCATCTAGGATTTTATCTGGTAAAAAATTTAAAACAAACAACTATGATCGTGTCAATGAAATGATGCCAAGTTGCCAACACTCAGGGACACTAAATGTCAAACAAACATACTAAGCAGAGACTTTGTCCGGAATTATACATATTGTCATGCTTCAAAATTTGAATGCATATATGTATACCTGTCGGTGTTAAGTGTTTTGAACAGCACACGATGTATTCCCCTAGGTATTTTCAATGACTTCATAACTTCAGCTGTAAGAAACACCATGAAAATTAAGGAAGATCAAAGATGAAAAATAATAAATGTCCCAAACTTTCCCCTCTTGAACAGGGGAAAAACAGAGGAGTTCTCAACTTCTCATTTTTAAAGTAAACATCAGATGAGCAACCTAATCTGCCTTTCTTGAAACATCAGACCCGGTTACTACTACTTTAGACTAAGCTTATTAGAAATGACAACTATTGCTTCACACAATTACAATCTCAGAAAAATGAATGATTTTTAAGAGTAAAAAAGGGGAAAGTAAGTGTATGGAACTTACCAGTAATGTTCTTATCTCTTGGAACATTGACTACCAGAGCAGGACCTAATACAAACAATAAATCACATAATCATCAAGCAAAGAATTAATGAACAAATTGATTAACCAGGAAAAATAAAAGACAGTGGGAAAGGGAAACTGAGAGGGTGGCAATCAAATCACTAAACCTAGCACATCAAAGAGATTAAAGAGAAACAGTAACAAGAACTGCACAATATCAAGCTAAGATTGCTTCTCGTTGGAAAACCCAGATGAGCAAATTTCCCAACAATATGAACACACCATGCTTAAGAAGAAATTGAATGGCATAGTAGAGTTACAGACTTACCATTAAGCTTTTCCAGGCTGAGAGTAGTAACATCAAAACCCTCCTCATAATATTTCTGATAGAAATGGCTGGGAGCATCAACGTGTGTCCCAGTGTGGGTTCCCAACTTAAACTGGGATTCATTAGCCATGGAGCCATTTTTAATGCTGGAAACAAGCCAAATGAATTTGCCGAGCCCATTCTTAGAGTTAAAGATGGGCAAATCAGAGGTGATTTTATGAGTTATATCAAAGATTTTGCCTTTACCATAAGCTAAAGCAGCACTAGAGAAGATGCTAAACACAAGCATCCCAACATATAGCAACAAAAGCTTATTTCTTTCCATGATTCTGGCCATGATACTAGTAAAAAGATGTAAGCAAGTAAGTTTCAGACTTTGAGATAGTATATTTATAGAGTGATCTAGGCAAGTTTCAAAGTTCTGCTAAACAAGTCATGGAAAACAGCTGAAGTAAATGATTTGACCCACTGCTGAAAATCATACCACTTCAAGGAAGAGAGGATATGAATATAAATAATTGCCAGCTCAATCAAACAACTAATTGATTTAGACGCTTGTTCCCTTAAATAAAGTCTTAAATTGAGTCCTATGAAATAAACTATTGACAGAACTTAGAGAGAACTTTAACTTGTAAGTAAAAAATAATAATTACAGCTCAGTTTAAGATTAATCTTAGCTTTGGGAAACGTAAGTTGAATCATATTCATATGTATCCTGATATAGTGTCTGGTACATGCAGACAAACACTAAAAGCCGAATAAAAGTAAAACTAGCTAGCTTCCACATCATCTGGTTCATGAAACACACAACAAAGACTTACGTACGGCAAATTTGTTGGGACCAAACCCATCATGGGTGGAGATAATAATTCAGAAAAAGGCCCACCGTTCCATATCTTGCTTGTTGTTGCATAATATAATTTGCAAATCTTTTTCCTAAAAAAAATTGCAAATCTTTTATCGGTTACTACAAGTTTACAACTTCATAGAAACACAAAAAGATTGTAGTATATAAATTTGTAAGACATCGTAATTGGTGTTTTCTTTTTCTTTTTCTTATCTTTTTGGTTGTTCAATAATTCGAAAGAAAAAAGGAAATATAAAAAGGAAAAAGAGGCGATTCTTCGAGCTGAAGCTCGACAGATAAGTCTTTCTTTCTTTTTTTTGGCCACACCCACAAGCTCGAGAGATAAGTCTAAATTGAAAATTTTTGCCGCCCTCGTGGCTTTTGACTTTTGACTGTTTTTCATTGGTGAGGAAATCAGCCATAAGGAACGAAAAAGTGGGTTTTGACTTTTGATTGTTTTCATTAAGTGAAGAAATCAGCCGATAGGAACAAAAATTTTGAGGCATTTTGCTTTTATCTGCGATTGATTGATTGATTATTAAAATGGACACGTTTAACATCATAATATAGTATAATACTATGATGTTCCATGCATTTTGTCATGTAGCAAATCGAGCGGCCCCTTTCCATTTGTCTCTGTTTACTTGGGGTTTATGTATCAATACATGTCTAAACCAGACAAGATTTCAAACTTAAGCACAATCTGAATCACATCACATGAATACACCCAAAAGATATCCGAGACTGATTTCCCACTTTAGTCCAATGTTTGCAAAGCTCCCAAGCAACTTATGGCCCAAAACAATATTAAAAGCGGCCCATATACAAACCACATTATAAATATGCCTTTTCCAATTAAGGATGAAATTGTAATTTTCATAACCAACTAGAAACAGTGACCAATTCTAGCCATGAATCATGATGATACTGAGAAGCACTAATGATGAAGCAGTAACTAGAAAGTGTATATTGTTTATGGCTTCAATAAAAAACTTAAATAGATTAGTGTATTACAAGAAAAATCTACTTGAATGAAAGTAGGTGTTTGTATGTACAGGTATAGCACCCCTCTTGCATGTATGCAGACTCATAAACCCGCAATTTGTCTTATTCCAATCCGTCAAACCCTAGCGCTATGGTTTTCCCTGCAAGAATATCCAATTTTTTTTTTAGTTTTCCATCAAAATTAACTAGGGAAGATGATTAAATCTCGAACATTAGTAAACAAAATATGGATGTAGCATTCTAAGAGATTTAAGCCCACAGCACCAATCATTCCATTCCATTCCATGTCATTAGCATGAATGCCCCTCTTGCTTTCAAGAGTAAAAGAAAATGTGAAATACAGGACTTACAAGGAAAATACATCATTTGATAAGAATGCATCTCACTGGCGATCCTTCTGCACCAAGCAACCTTAAAGGTAAGCAATGGACTGAATATATTCCAGGTTGGATGTCATCGAGTTTTAGGCCTTCAACAAGAATGATTTCCTGAAAGAAAAGACAATCATTAGTAAGCGGCAAATACCACATTTCCACCCTTGAATCAGAGTACTGAAGAGTATCAGAAAAACTGAGGGAAGCATATCTTGCCAAAATAACACATGCAAAATAACTTCATTTTGTTTCAAGCTTGATTACCTTTCCTTCCAGGTATGAAAGGCTTACTAATACAGGAAAGGGGAAGGGGAAATGCATATGGCCAACAAGCTAATCATATTTTAATCATATTTTGATGTGGTGAAGTCCATATAAAATTGGTAGAGTGACAGCTAGCAATACCCCAACCCAAATACACCATGAACATTGAACAATTATACTTAATTGTTGCAATTTAATGAGTAGACGCCTAGCAATGTCCACAATACTTGCTTCATCCAAGAATAACGATGGTTGAGTGAGTCCCCAATGGGACAATCAAGTCAAACCAAGGACTGAGGAGGAACAGACAGTTAACTCACTACCTTCACAATACTACAAAGAAAACTATAAGATACTGTTGTAAGTTGTAAGTAACTTAGATAATGTGTGCAATCAAAGTTCTCTTAAGGCTACTTTTCTTTAATTCTGAATATTTGAAATTGGTGCCAAACTGTTGATCATCATGAATCAATTTTATTGATTATAAGCCAAGAAATTGGATGTGGCCTAGAAGACATTATAGAATCAAGTAGTGTACTGTAAACACACAAATAAATGTACACAACAATATTAAGTTATGAACAACTCATACAAGACAAAGAAGAGCTTATGTTCTAATAGAAAACAATTTTCAGACAAAGAAGATGATAGTAACTTCTTACCCGGCCTTCTAGGAAAACAAGATGAGATGGAATCAAATCATCAAAGGCAGCAACAGATAAGTAATCAATTCCTACATTTCAGAATAGACAGACATGTCAGCAAAACTACTAGTACAATGCTCTGTTAACAAAAACTAGAACAATTCAATTCATAATTTTATTCATAACATTTTTAGAATTTCTGAGGGCAACATCTTACCAACAAGTTTGATATCAGTGTTTTTAACCAACCATTCTGCCCCATCCTTCATGAATCCCACATAGCTTGTATCAAACTCTTTCTTAAACATTAGCCGCCTGAAAATTGACAAATTCAAGCTAAGATTTTGCATTCTTTGAACTATAAAAGCTGCTTAACATATTCCATGGAGTATTATGGCAGATTACCTGTCAGTATTTAACGTCCTAAAAAGAACTCTACGAACTCCCTTGGGTATTTTCAAGGACTCCATAACCTCAGCTATAAATTTACAGAATAGACATAACTATGAGTATAAACTTGAAAAAAAAAAAAAGAAAACAAGTGAAAAACCAAGAAAACTATGAAAACAAAAAGGCCAAGAATACGAACCGGTTATATTTTTATCCCTTGGAACATCCACCAACAATGCAGGACCTATAAGGTGAAAATTCCAAGAAGAGAAAAATCAGGACCCAGTTATCAAATAAAGTGAAAATTTTTCTTAAGAAAAGGAATTGAAGTATTTACCGTTAAGTACTTCCAAGTCAAGCGTATCGACATCAAATCCGGCATCGAAATACCGATCGTACACATGGCCGGGCGCGTCGAGGTGGGTGCCGGTGTGAGTGGGAAGTTTCATCTCGGAATTATTAGCGAGGGAACCGTTCTTCATGCTTTTAGGCAACGAAAGGAACTCTCCTACGCCATCTTCAGATTCCCACGACGGCATGTCGGGGGTGTACCTATGGCTGATGTCGAATATCCTGCCGTCGCCGTAGACTTCACGGCGGATGGGTTTTAGAATCTCATCTCCTCCCGAGAGGCCGCAGTCGGTGGTGGAATCAGTTCCAGGGATGGAAGGATATGCGGTGGTGGCGGTGGAGATGAAGGCGGAGGAGAGGATGAGGAGGAAATGGAGGAACAAAGAAGTCATGTTGAGAGTGAAGTGAGTTTGACTCTGATTTGGAACTTGGTAAGATTTTAAGAACCTTGTTAGCAAGTGAAGTTAGTTGAAACTTTGTGTGCTTATAAAGCCCACGCGCTCTGCACGGATTATTAGATTAAGTAGATGGTTTATTGGTTTTATTATGAATGATAATTGAACTAATCTAGAATTTATAATGAAATAAAATACTATTAGTAGTAGTTGTTTATTTGGATTCCATCTTTCAAAACCATTAACCAATAATTTGATCTTCTATAGACTATAGTAGTTTTATTATCTCCAACATATTATTATGTAGCAAAAATAATTATCTCCAATCTTTATCTTTCAGTCAAATTTGATTAAATCTAAATTTCTATAGAAATTCTTTTAATATAACTATCATACTCCAAAAATAGAATACATGTGAAGCCTAATCTAAAAATAAAAAGCTTTTTCATTCCATTCCAAATCAATGTCCCCAGAGGCCAGAACAGAGCACCCTCTGTTCATTATTAATAAAATAAAACTACACCTTATTGTTTCTGCAACATATATGTAAATATAATATGCAACCCTCGCGGGGGCTCTGATCAGTTTTTATTTTAGCGCCCCCAGAGTAGGTTGTAAACTCCTGCAACAGATGAACAACAATTTAATTCGCATAAGCATGAGTATTATATATATAGCAACATCATATATGTTTAAATTGACAGTAACAATGACCAAATTTCTTACTTAGTATCATTTGATGAGAATGCATCTGATAGGTGATCCTTCAGCACCAAGCAACCTTAGAGGTAAGCAATGGACAGAATATATTCCAACTGGAACATCATCAAGTTTTAAGCCCTCCACAAGAATAATGTCCTGGAGCATGCGGATGAAATAATGTAAACAATTCAATGTTGACACTCCCTTTCAGTAGAGTTTTATTTTCCTTTTCTATGTTGTCTTCAAAATAGCATTAGCAGCAAATGATCCAGCATCATTTTTCTTACCCTGCTTTCAAAGAATTCAAGATGAGCTGAAACCAAATGATCATCGGCTGCAACAGATAAAAAATCGATTCCTACATTTCAACATAGACAAAATATATATATCAGAAAGAACAAGTTGTGATCATGGATAAGTTGAGAACATGAATCTGCAAATATATAGCTCAAGACTCGTTTCAACAATCAAAAAATGCAAACTCTTACCGACAAGTTTGATGTCAGTATTCTTAACCAGCCATCTTGCCCCATCTGTTGTAAATCCAACATAGCTTGTGTCATACTCCTTTTTATACATAAGCCCCCTGAAATTGAAAATCCTTAATCAATATATAATAGCTGTTCATATTTATTTATCTGTACGTAATATTGGTGATGAAGATGAAAATAAAGCTAATTAGCTTCTAGAGTATTGAACCTGTCAGTATTCAAAGTTCTGAAAAGCACACGACGAACTCCCTTGGGAATTGCCAATGACTCCATGACTTCAGCTGTCAAAAAAGAAAATTTAAAGAATCCAGAGCAAATTTGGTCACCTTTAGAATCCAACATCAATGCCAAATACTAAAAGAACTCAAACTTCTAATTAAAGAATGGTAGTTAGAGATAGCGACCGTACCAGTTATGTTATTGTTCCTTGGTACATCAACTAACAGAGCTGGACCTGTTGTAATAAAAGACATGTAATAACCATCAAACACGGTGCTCATAGTAACATTTTATCATACACATTACACGATAAGAGAAAATAACGAAGATGAATAAAATTGCAAGCATATTTATATTGTACCATTAAGGACTTCAAGGTCAAGGGTATCGACATCGAAGCCAGCATCAAAGTAACGGTCAATCATATGGCCCGGCGCGTCGACGTGCGTGCCAGTGTGAGTTGGCATTTTCATCTCAGAATTATTGGCGAGAGACCCATTCTTCATGCTGGCTGGAAGCCATAGGAACTGCCCAATTCCATCATTGCTTCCCCATGACGGCATGTTAGTTGTATATCTATGGCTAATGTCGAAAATCCTCCCGTCACCGTACACTTCCCGCCTGATGGGAATCAGTTTCTCATCCCCTGTCGAAAGAGTGCAGTCCGTGGGGACTGAAGGGTAAGCGGAACTGGAAGCAGTGGCGGTGATGGCGGTGGATACAAGGAGGAATAGGTGGAGCAGAGGCAGAGGACTCATGGTTTTGGTCATTTTGATTTTTGTGGATATGAGTGTACGAGTACGATTTTTTGTGAGTTTCAGATGACATTAATAAACAATTATTATTGAATCAACTTTGCAATATGACAGTGACAGAATCGTTTCTTGTTGTTGTTGGGGATTGTGTTTCTTTGACAAATTGTCTACTATCGAACATATTGGTAGACGCAAGAACCGTTGAATGTTGATTGTCCGAGTCTCAATTCGACATTGCTTTTTTCGGCCAACAATTGGACATTGTTTATAGTTTATAATCTGGGTCTCTTCCATCTGGCTTTCATTTGGGCCAGACAGAGCAAATCTGCCCATTTACAAAGCTTAAGGGCTGCAAACAAAATAGTTTCAAGTTCAAAACGGCCTATATATGTTGGAGTTCCATAGCTGTCCAAGGAAGAAAATGGCTAGCAATCCGGTTCCAAGTTTGCCCATTTCACATCTTTCTTTATTAAACTGTCACCCTCAGACTCAGATTCTCAATCTGGAAATTCAAAAACCAGAAAAATAAAGGAAAAAATGGAGCCTAAACTAAACTTGAAGGGTTTGACTTTGATCATTTATGAGGAGATCAAATTGGGTGTAGAGGAGAGAGCTGGCGAAGATTTTGGGCCACTTGGTGTCGGGCCGTGGCTCAATTTTGTGGAGGGAAATGTCTCCAGGCTTGGAAGTTGGAACGATGGGCTGTGATGAAACGTAAAATATCTCAAGTACGGAGCCACTGTCACTGACAGATTCCATGTGGACCTTTTCTGCTTACTTACGAGACCTTCTGGTCAAAAACACAGAAAAAATAGTTCCATTTCATATGGCGAGTTGGCGACACCTCTTTACCTTTAAATTCCTCACTTTCTTCGCTTCAATAATGCATGAACAGCTAAATTGCTTTTTGGAAATTTTTATTTTATTTTATAATAAAAGGTAATCAAAAATTAAGTTTCTACATATGCATTAAAGTTATTTGAGTTTATCAATGTAATTAAAATCCATTTACGTGATTAAACATCTGAACTTTTCCAAAAAAAGTTCATGCTTTCTTTTTTTTTCTTTGCAAGAATAAGGAAAGTTCATGCATATAATTTGCCAATTTACAGGCTACCTCGTAGGCCCACTTTTATAGGTATAGATGGAGAATCCACTCTCAGCCGTTAGGAGCTCGCAGCCATTGCTGTCATGATTATTCGTCCCCAATTTCATATTTAGCACGAAGCCTAACGTTAATTTGTTTAATTGTAAAGCTTGAATGTTTTGTTTAATTAATTGTTTCAGGTATCAATTTTGAGGAAAAAATGTGGAAAGATGGAATATAAAACTGGTGAAGGAGATATCCCATTCCCATATATGGTTCCAACCGAAATTAAGGACCACTATATATATATATATTAAGGTTAAATCATGACAGCTAGTTTCTTTCATTTTTCTTCTTTAATGTTCTTTGTAAGGTTGTTGGAACCGATATCTTATGGATTATGATAAGTTTATGCTAGCTGTTTAAATAAATCTGGATATTCTAACTGCATAATTTTTTAATTAATCACCTAATTGTATCAAGACAAAACAGTTTGAATTATATAATAATACAACAAACTTATTCCGATGATGCCCCCCTAATGATCCGATCATTATTAAAAACAAGTTGCATTAGAATGTTAGTATAAATAAGAAAAAAAAAAGAATCTTAAAATGGGCTCCTAGTCCAATCTTTAAATTTCATCCCAAATGTATAAAAATGGTTAATTTTTACTTTACAATATTAAACTATATGTATGATGTATATATAGAGTCTTAAAATCATACTATTCGGTAGATATTGGAAATCATATATATGTCTATTGGGAGAAATTATTAGGTGGATCGGTTTTACCATGTTATCCGTGGTCCCAATCAATAAGATTTTGACAAGTCAAATTTTTTTCTAAAATTTAGGCACAAATTTAGTACCAAGTTTAGCCCCTAGTTTCACCAGATGGGATTTACAGGGTAAGTTCCTAAAATTAGGATATTAATTGGCTAGGGTTTTAGAAATTGAAAATCTTATTGGTCGGGACCACGGATGACGTGGTGAACCGGTCCACCTAATAATTTCTCTTCTATTGGTTGATTTGAAAAAGTATCAAGTGAAATTGGAAAACACAAGATGTAAAGATCATACTATTCAAATATAGAATAAATGATATAGGATTATGGTTGATTTGAAATAACTCTGCACATTCAAATAAAGTAGTATCAAGTTTGAGTTTTGACATAATTGTCGACTTTAAAATTAATCAGAACCTGATGTAATTATCGGATACTAAGAATCCTATAATAATTTTAAAAAAATCAGACACTATCACTCAACTTAGTATATAACAATTAATTAAAAATTTAGAGTAGTGACAATCCTCTTCCCTATCATTATAGTAATTATATAGTTATTATTAAAACTAAATTGAGTAAACTACTAATGATATACCATACCCTAAAAAAAATCTAGATAAGAGTTGTAGGATTTGACCAACCACACTAGAAAATAATAGTGCTGTCCAACCATACATATATCGAACCACTAACCTCCAAAACATTGAAAGTCTTTAAGTTTGCATCATTCTTAAGCACTCATCGCATTCTTATTTGTTTTTTGGAAACGATAGAGAAAAAAATACACACCCCAACAGGAAAAAGCAAAACCCTGTCTCGATGTTCAACATTATTTCCCGTTCTCTTCTTCTTCTTCTTCTTCTCTATGTTTCTCTAGCTCAGGCCTTAACTTCACCGCAAGACATTTCAGCTCTCAAAGCCTTCAAGGCCTCTATTAAGCCGAGCTCGATTCCGTCGTGGTCTTGTCTCGCTTCATGGGATTTCTCCGTCGACCCTTGCGCCATCCCCCGCCGCACCCATTTCACCTGCGCCGTCACGTGCTCGCCTGACTCGACTCGCGTCACCCAAATCACTCTTGATCCGGCTGGTTATTCTGGCCAACTCACTCCTCTCGTTTCCCAACTCACCCAACTTATTACTCTTGATCTTTCCGATAACAACTTCTTTGGCCCTATACCTTCTTCCATTTCTTCTTTGCATAGTCTGCAGAGTTTGACTCTGAAGTCAAACTCGTTCTCTGGCTCAATTCCCGACTCTGTTACTACCCTTAAATCTCTTGAATTTATAGACCTTTCTCATAATTCACTATCTGGGCCCTTGCCGAAAACATTGAACTCGCTTTCCAGTTTGACAAGACTCGATCTGAGTTACAACAAACTCACCGGTTTCCTACCAAAACTGCCACGTAACTTACTAGAGCTTGCTATAAGGGGAAACTCTTTATCGGGTTATCTCTCAAAAGCTTGCTTCGATGGCTTGACTCAGTTAGAAGTCGTCGAACTCAGTGAAAACTCGTTAGCTGGGACCCTCGAAGCTTGGTTCTTTCACTTACCGTCATTACAACAAGTCGATTTAGCAAACAACAGCTTCACACGTGTTGAGATCTCGAAGCCCCCCGGTGGTAACAGCGACCTTGTGGCCGTTAACCTTGGGTTCAACAAGATCGAGGGAAACGTCCCCGCGAATTTCGCTGATTACCCGCTGCTGTCCTCCTTGTCGTTGCGTTACAATCGTTTACGTGGCGCCATCCCATTGGAGTTCAGCAAGAAGACGTCATTAAGGCGGTTGTTTTTAGATGGGAATTTCTTGATCGGGAAACCACCGTCGGGGTTCTTCGCCGGGAGCACGTCGGTTTCCGGCAGTCTGGGGGACAATTGCCTACAAGGATGTCCAGGATCTTCTCAGCTCTGCACTCCGTCGCAGAAATCTTACGCAGTTTGCAAGCAAGCTTATGGTGGAAAACCAAGGTCTTAGTGTCAGATTTGTCAGTCACTGTTTTTCATTATATTTTTAATTACCCAATTTGTACTAAAAATTATACTACTGGTATACATTTTTTTTTTTAAATATACATAGTGAGTGAAGGATTTGTTATCATGTATATATAGGTTACTTTTTTTATTAATAAAATGATAATCAGGTCGTTCCTAAAAAAAATTAGAGTGATTTAAGTCAGTTATGGTGATGATCCCTTGAGTTTGAAGTAAAATTGACGTTGATTATTCCCATGTGTTTGTGTTTCTAAAAACGTGAATGAATTTAATCTTAATTATGGATAATAAATAACAATAATTTATAAAAATCAAAGATTGTGTGAGGTGTGACATCAATGTCATATGTATTGGTTGCCATAGCAAAGATAAATGGCATTTGGGGTTTAATAATGGGTTTTAAAGTTTTAATTAAGATTTGGATATAGCTTTTCAATGATCTGATGTAGAAAGTGTGAAGAGGGGATGAGTAGCAAAAGTTGAAAAAAATTTTCTTTGGATAAATAAAAAAGGGTACATATTACTGACAGGGGTCAGAAATAGTATTATAGGTGAATATAATTTGAGGAGGTAAAGTTAAAAGGGTGACGATAATACTAATAATGTCTAATGTGAATGATGCAGAAATTTGGAGAATAAAATCCAAAAGAGTACTGTTAATGAAGAAGAAGCAGTTTTGGTAAAGGATTTATCTTTTGTCAATTGTCATGCCAAATGCCAATGAATGAAAGATACACACAAGAATTGTTATTGCGAGGAAAAGTCGTTAAAAGCAGTTGTTGTTTGGTGTCGGTAGCACAGTGTCTGAGAGATAATAGTAAGTCATTTTCCATTTATTAGATTTCATAAACTGTTATACATAGAGGAACCCGGCCGGCGAGGCAATGGCCTGCCTGTTTTTGAGTGTCTGCCTCATTATATAGAGGAGAAATTGTTTTTCTTCATTGAAGTCCCTTTAATTTAGGTTTTTTTTTTGTGATATTATATCTTACGTATCTTTTTTCATTTATAAACATGTTAGGATTTGATTAATTCGGATTCAAGTTAGGTTGAATTCTAAATCGAAAAAACTCTTCCAAATCGAATTGAGTACCATATTACTTACTCTTCATCTATACAGTGTGACTACCATATTAATTGCCATTACTAAAATAAAATCGAAACATAAAAGACAGTGTGGAAGACTTGAATTTGAAATTTGACATAACTAGCTAGTAATATGGACTTCGTCTTCACGATTAGGACAATATATATTCGATTGACAAAAAGAAAATTTACTATAGAAAACAACAATTGTTGGAAGCCGTGAATGACTAAATTAGCTGGCGAGATTCTCAACTCTATTAGCCTGGTAGTAGTAATTAACTCTTTTCTTTTCTACTTAAGGTTGAAACTAGTATACTATTTTTTTGAGACAGTAATCTACTACTACTGTATATATATATATAAAGGAATTTTATAAAGGGTAATTATTTGATATACTGGTGGTGTAAATTTTGGACTCCATAAATGAGTTGTGGAGTTGACACATGTCCATTTTTTAATTAATTAAGTTTTAAATATTTCAATCTAGTCTCTAAAGGACACATGTCACCCTTCAGGATCCGCATATTTAGTCTGCTAAACTCCACTGACGGTGTATTATATATTTGAGTGATGGTCCTATGGACTCGAATCCGTGGGAGTTATCACGCAACCGAGACTAAATCACACGTATAATCATTCGTTGATGTGAATTTTAAGTTTACCCAATGTTTAGAAGTCAATATCTATCTATAAAATAAATAAAAAATTTATTTGAAGTTAAATTTCATGTTCAAATCGTATTTTAATTATTAATGTCCTTAATTGAACAAAATAAAAATTTATTTGGTACGAAACTTTATGTTGAACTTCTACCTCAATAAATACAAAATTTTTAAAAATTTCACATTTCAAACTAAAATTCATTTAAAATACTACATGGGTAAATTTAAAATTCACATCAATTTATGATCATACGTGTGATTTAGCCTCGATTGCGTGGTAACTCCCACGGACTCGAGCCCATAGGATCACCACTCTATATATTTAGCCTTTTATAAAAACATCCTCTGTTTCAACAATATAATTTTTTTTTTCTTTTGGAATTCGGTCGCTTGAATAATATTAGTACTGCATGGCTCAAATAATGTAAAATAACATAAAAATTCTCCATGAAATTTAAAGTGGTAATAATGCCGTAATGGAGAAATTGAACCAATCACATGTCAGATTATTATGGCAGACACATTTTTGTTTTTTTAATATGATAAGCAGAATATTTTCAAGGACTAAAACAGAAAATAAAATTGAGAATTAAATAAGGTTTCAAGTTTGGTAGAAGTCATTTACTTAAAAAAATTGAAGCAAAGATTTGGTGTTGGGACTGACAAAACAAAGCACATGCCACATGGTTGGTTTGTTTAATTCAAACCGAACCTTAGCTGATTTTTAGTAAAAATTGGGATCCTCCCTTGCACGTCTTCCTTACGAAAATTACTCAATTGTTCCATGTACTTTGCTCTGTAATCTACATAAAATATCATTAAATATGGCAAAATTTTTGGATCTTTTTTGCTAATCATATAATGGAAAATTCCATATAACCAGAAAAATTGAACAGAATTTTATTTCACATCACGTGTCGTTGCTAGTCATCCCATATCACTCTGCTGGACCAACTGTGTAAGAACATGTCATGAGGGACCAAAATTCGGGTTAATTTTTCTGATCATGTAACAAAACTCTTATATAATTTTATTAACACATGGAGGTTATTTTTAATTTAAAATAAGTGAAACAAAATTAAACAAACAAGAGAAGGTTGCCAAATTGCCATTAGGATTTTCTTGAAGAAAAATGAACATTTTTTTACTATAAAAGAAAAAAAATGAAAGAAGATTTTGAAGATTGGGCGCACCCATTAAGCCCAATCAAGCCCGTGCATAATAAAAGCCCATAATGGTAATATCCAAATTTATTGGGTCTTTTAATATGGCCCAAACTTATAAAAGATGAAAATAAATCGGCCGACTTGACTCTTGAGTTGGCCTGGCTCTCTCCGTCTCCGAGTTACAGAGTTAAACTATATCACTAACAAAAACCCTAACTTTGGTTCCTCCATTCTAAGAATTTGATCTTGAAAGTTTTTTCAGTCATGGGAAAACCAAGATCCCGGTGAGTATTTAGTTCATATTATCTTTAACTCTATCAATCTTTTCTTCAATAAATTTAGTCTTATAACTTCCCTGACTAATTTTTCAACTTGAGGTTTCTGCTAATTCATTGATTATCATCTTTGCTTTGGCAGACCAAATTCTTCGTCTAAATCTGATAAAAGGAGGGACGAGAAGGAAAGACGGGTGCTCCAGTTCTATGGCAGTGAGTTCAATCTCTTCTTCAATTTGTTATGTTTGAGAATGAAAACTAAAATTTCATTTAAAAGAAAAAAGTAAAAACTTTGCTTGATTTTTGATTTTTCTTTTATATATAAATGTAACGATTTCATTTATTTTATATATGTAGAGGTTGGAGATACTGTTGCCTCATTGACTGCCAAGAAGGACATAACAAAGGTACACTCTTTTCACTTGCAAACTATAGTTTAATATATTTGCTGGAAATCTAAATTTATCTTTCAGTTGGATTTAATTCAATATAGGGTTCATTATAATCTCCATATATCTTATTTGATGCATTTTAATTTCTAGCACTGTTTATAGCAAATTGTTTTGAGCCACATAAAATTTCTGAACAAGTTCTTCCACTGAAATCTCTAGTTTGATCTTTTAAAGCAATGACACCAATCATGAAAGCAAACTGGATGCCGTTGGCAGTTCTCTTGGTCGAAATGTAATATAGATTTGTCTGCAGTTTGTTTGAAGTTAAGAGTTTGCTAATGAACTCATTTGTCTCCCATTAGAAGAAGAAACTTCGAAGCCGACAGAGGAAATTGAAAGCATATGATCTCGCTGCCTTGACCGAGTTTCTTCCTGAGTTGCAAGCTCCAAAACAACCAACCCCTGCAGCTGATTTCAAGCTTAATTGCAAATCTAGGAAAAAATTAATGTGTGTGTTTCAATCCTATGATTCTATCTTGTTATGATGCTTGATTTTCTCCTGAAATATGAAACTTGACTTTATTGAATGAATTGTTATCAGATTAAGGGAGGGAAAACAATTGAGTGCAGTTCAAAACCATCCTGCTTTCCAAGCTGATCCACTAGCTGCCATTCATCAACACTTGCAGAACACACAGCCTGTTTCGGAAGAGAAACCAAAGAAAAAGACATCTAAAAATGGAGGGAAGAAAAAGAAGAGTAAAAAGTTAAAGGGTTCATCTGGACCTCAATCCATGGATATGTAATCATGTCTTTTATCTGGTCAGCTTCTAATATATTTTCCTTGAGTTGCTCAAATTTTGTTCTTTGTATCCTAACCTCATTGAAGATGGTTAACCACTTCTTCCCATTTCTTGTGAAATGTATTCCACCATTTACATTTTGAAGTGAGGAAGAATGTGTCCTCACCTCGGTGACGATGTAGAATACTGAATGAAAATAGGTGAAGTTTTGGTGAACTATCTCATTGCAGCTTTGTCTATATCTTTGGCTTATTGCTGTTGGATGAAACACTACTCTTATGTTATTCCTCTGCTTTTTAATGGTTTCATTGGCACTGCTCTTCCTCTACTAGGCAAAAACAGTCCATGGCCTTAAATCAAAGTGGAATCCTTGCAAATGTTCTATTATACTGCCATCATAAAACATTTTTATTTCCCCAGCACCCTTCTTCCTGTCTTAACTCTTTAATTTCGAATATAGATGGCGCATTGGATGAAATGTTACAGTCTAAATCAAAACGGTCGTCATGTAATTTACAATTTTCATATATATTGAAAGGGGAAAAAAGAGTAAACTCTAATGTTAGATATGAACAGATGCAGACTATGAATGATTCTATATGCAGCAACATCTTATCATGGGAGGCAAAAGATGTATCTTGTAAAATTGCAACCTGTGCAAAAATCTTGCCAGGTTTCAAGTTATTACAACCTCCTTTTCCAATTCAATGAGTTTCAAATCAAATTCATTTTGGTCATTTCTGTGGGAGAAAAGATGAGGAATACTGCAGTATGAGAATTCTTCTGCCTTGCAGGGGATATTGTTGGATAGCCAGTCAAGACCTTCATAGAGTCCAAAGCCAGAGTGAGCAGAAGTGCCCTGGATGTACCTGCACAAAACATTCTCAGGATCAATACAGATTCCAATTTTCAATTCCTACTATGTTGGACTTGATCAAACGGGAAATGAAGAGTAGAATCTAACAAGTTCATTTGTGAATTACTACATTTCCTACTATTTTGGACTTGATCAAACGGGAAATGAAGATTAGAATCTAACAAGTTCATTTGTGAATTACTATGAAGTTCTGCAATTTAACATGTATCCATCTGATGCAGTCTTTTGGAGGAAAAACCGATTCTTACCAGGGTCGCTGGCCAAGACAGTGTAATCCAAGTTTATCAGCAATTTCAGTAGGAGTCATGGCATTTGACAAGTCTTGTTTGTTGGCAAAGACTAATACTGGTGTGTTGGCTAGTTCATTCTGCAATAACAAATGGGGAGAAAAAAAGGATCAGTATTCAGTATTCTTACTAATTGTCATTGGTCTAATAAGTTTACAAAACAAGAAGTGCTTACTAACATCAGATAACATTGAATGCAGCGCGTTTCGGGCTTCTGAGATTCTTTCTCTATCTCTGCTGTCAACCACAAAGATTATACCCTGGGTGTCAAGGAAGTAATGTCTCCACATTGCCCTAATCTGTATTGAATAAAATTAGCCTCTGCTGTATCTAATTCATTCAAAACACATTAACCAATAACAAAGAAATCCTTGACTTGATACCTTGCTTTGTCCTCCTATATCCCATATATCGAAGCATATATTTTTGTACTCTATGGTCTCTACATTAAAACCTGGCCGGTACAAAGAAATGAAATCAACAGGCATAGAATTAATTGCCAAACTGGGAAACCTTGAAATCCTATAGTAATAGTAGAATCATGATATTGCTGCATTTTCAAGCCATTTGAAGCATATAAGAAATAGTTCTATTCAATCCATAAGAACTTGAGCATGTCAGGCTAAGATTGAAGACAGAAAGGAATAATCTTTGTGGTATCATTTCTAAACTACTGTATGTTTTCTATAGTTTCTTTTTCCTTGTTTATATCTATTTTCCAATCTGAACAGAAACACAGTAAAGGACAAACTAAATAGCTATAGTGAGAATTAAACCAGCTTGAGGAACATGAATTAAAGAGTGTTAGCAGGAAATACCAACTGTGGGCTTGGTTTTAAGCAGATCTCCCAGCTTAAGCTTGTAAAGAATGGTTGTCTTCCCAGAAGCATCAAGACCCACCATGAGAATCCTTAATCGACACCGAGGAAGGAAACCAAAGTTCCTAGCAATTCGAGATATTGTTGATCCCATTACCAAAACCAGTTCACCCCAAGAACCAGAATAACATAATCAAAAGTGAAGATCCCTTAGGCAACTTAAGTCAAGTTTCTTTGCATGTTTAAAGCGCATATAGATTGATGATTACTATTGTTTTTTTTACCCAAAGATATGAAGAGACAAAGACACAGAAAAAAAGTTCCCTTGTGTTGTAAGTCAATATCAGGTGTGGCACTGTTGGGTGGAATTGGAAAAGACTAAAAAAGGCTAAAGGAGAATATGTTCTAATGGAAGCAAGGAATGATTTTGCTTCTGGTTTCTGACTTTCTCGTGGTAGTTGTCGCCTTTCCATAGTGGAGTTATCAGATTCTATTGGGTGATTGCTTAAAAGTTCAACAACAAAGCATGCTTCAATGTTAGTAGTATAAACTTTTTTAAGAGTTTTTTTTTTGACAACAAAACTTTGTTTAAAAGCACTTTTAGTTGATGGGTGCTTGATAATTTAATGCAAATAGGTAGCAGAAATCATCATTCATTTTAGTGAAAAAGACAGATTTGCTCATTTAGCACTGTTGATTAAAGGGTTAAGACTTAAATCAAGGCCAATGACTGCTAAATTGTCACCATTTATACTAGGGCAACCCAACCCAAGAGAGCTTTTTCGTTGGTTACCAAAGAAAACAAGTCATAGTTGATTAAGAAAATGGCATTTGTAGATTCTGTCATAACCAATCAGATGATGGAGAAGCATTTCCTATGTCACAATATACAAAATTACATATAGGATATGTAACAATTAAGCAAAAGAAACAAAGAGAAAGGGAAGCTTTCACATAAACACAAAGTTGAATTTCTTATACTGTTGGCAAGAGAGAATTGAATTGCAGTGGAATGAACAAAAGTACAGCTATAAACATCTTCAGGATGATATAAAAATTTCCAAGACCTCAACCGCGATCAACTTTTAGAGGCGGATTGGAAGATAAAGATGGCTGTCAAAACACCAACCAAGGCTGTTACTGCCAAGGCCACCGTAGGCAAGGGGCTTGTTAGGCCAAAATTCTGCAAAGACCAAAGGGAAACATGTTTTAAATATGGTAGTTATAGTTAGTACTAAATCCTAACAAAAATGCAGCAATTTAAAAACAATGGCTCGGTGCAGATACCTCTAAAAGTCCCTTGCCGGTTGATATTTCAACAGTAATAGCTACTGCAAAGCCAACCATTGCAAGTCTTCCGAGCCATACATCCAAACTGTTGCCCCCCTGGCTGCTTTGCTCACATTTAATTGAAACTGATCTTGCTTTATATGCAGGCTGCCTCTGGTGATATGTTGTCCTTATCACTGCAAGCAAAAGAGAGCAATATTTTTCACTCTACTGATTTCAGATTAAACAATGTGCTCCATAGTTGCAATAACATGAATGGAAAGGAAGTAACAGTTAGAAAGTTCAAGTAACAATTGGAAGAGACTCTCATCTTCTTAGTTCTTGTAAAATTTCATCAAATGCAATCAGGCATTGAAGGGAAAAGAGAAAGGTAAAAACAATGTTAATTTGATACAATCAATCTTGAAAAGAATTTAGAATCTGGGTAAAACAAATAAAGCAATCATCAAAACAGTTATCATCATAATTCTAGTCGATTAGAAATAGAACATCACTACCCAAAGAATGAAAACAAAATTAAAGCTTTTCACTTTTGGCTAGTCCCAAAACAACTCCTTGTTGAACCCTCCTCTGTTCTTCCAAATAAATAACATTTCACAATGTATCTTGCAATAGACAGGTGAACTGAATAAACACTCTGAAAAAACCCACTTTCCTTTCGCCAAGTACAATTTTTTCAAACAAATTCGAAAGAATGCCCATTATTCGCATGGAAAAATTCAAGATTTTGCCTAATTGGATTCACCCTTTAACTATAGCAATTATCATGAAAGGGAACTAGGGAAGGAAAGAAGAAAACCCCACAAAGTAGAAAACCAATATATTCATAAAGGATCGGGAACTGAGAATTCCTTACAGAGAGGGGAACCAGTGACAAAAATGGAGCTGCTTCGTGAAAAGCTCGAAATGGGTAAACGAGAAATTGTATGGGCTCCTCGTGAGCTGTTAGGACAGACATCTGCAACAAAATTTGGACTCTGTTATAATAAATTGAAATGATTGCAACAAAAAAGGATTAAGGAAATGTAATTGGCCAAAATGAGGGAGAGATTGAAAAAAAAATGAGGGAGAGATTGAAAGAAAGTACCGTGAAGAGAAAGGGAAAGAGAAGCAGAGACTTGAGCTAAGGCCATGTTTGGAGGAGTTTGAGGAGAGTTTGTATTGGCGCCACCACACCGCCTGCTGCAATCTAATCTTTTCTGGACAGTGGTGGTTTGAAGAGGACCAGAAGTATTTGAGAGAGGGAACTTGACCACGTGTCTTGTCTGAATATCCTGATAATTCAATTTTACTTTTTTTAATAAAAAAATTTGTGTATCTTTTAAAAGTTTTTTAATTTTTAGGGAAAAGAATTAAAAGGGAGCAAAAAATAAAAGGAGAAAGCTTTGATAACGTCGTTCAATTAAACAGAACAAAAAGTAAACTGAAAATCGAAAAATCCACAAAAATTGGTTTCTTTATTTCCACTCTCATCGCCACTTCTTCCACACTCACATGAGTCCTGGTAATAGCTGTCTGTCATTTCATCGTCCCAGATGAGATTAGCTCTATTTCAAAAGTGAAAACTGAAACCAATTTATGAAAGAGAGTGAGTGAGTTGAAGTCACTCAACTCAGCTTCTTCAAAAATCCAAGCTTTCAATGGCTGCCTTATCGATTGGAAGTCACTTCTCAACATCATTTCAATTCAAGAAACGCTCTTTCCATACTCCTTCGGTCCACTCTTTGCCTAGCTTTGGCTCTTCCCTTTGTAGAATCAGAGGTCCAAAATTGCTTCGCAATGGAGTCCTTGCTAGAGCTGAGGATAAGGCCAGAGGTTCTTCTTCTACTAATCCTCCAGTTCAACCCAACAAAGAAAAGCAGCTTGAGGTTGTTGTTCTTTTTTATCCTTAACTTAGAATGGAAAGTTTACAATTTTTTTAGTACCCTTTGCTTGTTTTGTTAATTCATATGGATATAGTCTTTGGGCTCAATTTTGTGTATTGTTGTCTTGCTGATAAGTATGCTGTATGCCAGTTTTAAGCTTGCCTGTTTGTTTTTCAATAGCAGTAAGTTGAAATTTTATTTTGGTTATGTGTGCTAAAATTTGAATTGAACAGTTGGTGAAGAGTTCAATGAATTTGATAAAATTTCAATTTATTCCTATTATTAGTGATCTACTGCAGAAGTTTAGCTCAGAAGTAAGGTTTGATTTTATTAGATATTTGAGGGTTGATAAGGGATCAGTTTCTGGTGTGCAATATAAAACTTTTGGCTGACGAGTACAAGAGTGCAAGTTCAAGTCCTTAAACATGCTAAAGGGTAGGATAATTTTTCAAATGACTCTTTTTGGATTCTCATCCTCCATTGGCAAGACTGAGGCGGGTTAATGATCTTTTTTATGAGGGAAGGTTGCTCAAGATGCAGTTTAGAGGGAATTCTCCAAATTGCTCAAGAACCATATTGAGGATGAACTATATATGCAAAACATCATTTACTGTTCATTCTTCTTCTTCTTCTTTTTTTTTTGGTTATGTCACAAACTGAATTGACCTTTGCTCATCAACAGGAGCTGAACGCACCATCTGGATCATGTGATCCTTTATGTTCACTTGATGAAACTAGCTCACTAGATCTCGAAGCTACCTACCAGCCAAAGAGTGATTTGTTGAAAACTGCTGCCATTTTCACAGCAGTTATAACAGGGGCTCTGGCACTTAACCTGTCTTGGGTTGCTGGCAACCAGGTTTGAGTTTAATTTTGTCTACTCCTTTCTTTGTAGGTTTTAATTGATAGCCTTTCATCATCCGATGTTTCTCATAATATCGGATTAGGCACAGAAGCTTTTCTTGATTTTATTTAATTGAATGATGCAGGATGTTGCTATGGTATTGCTCTTTGCACTAGGATATGCAGGCATTATCTTTGAAGAGTCTCTAGCCTTCAACAAAAGTGGAGTTGGATTGTTGATGGCTGTGAGTTTATGGGTAGTGAGAAGCACAACGGTAAGAATGATTCTTAGATGTCTAGTATTGGACTGTGTTTCTCTGTTCTCTCTTCTGGTTTGCAAGAAAGCAAAGGATGTAGAGTACTTTTTATCAGCATCCTCATAAATTAGGATAAAAACACAAAATTCTATTGCCTAGTTGATACTTCATTCAAGAACTGTGCAGGGTTAGGTCTGCAATAATACAAGATAACAACTAGTTAATTGATGATAACCATGCATACCTTAGTGCTGACACATCTGATATCCATGTGTAATGTTTATTAGTGTTTTCTTCAGTATTTTCACCTTTATCTGTTATGGTGTCTGTGATAATGCCTGCACCTACATTTGATTTTCTTTTGTAGGCTCCTTCAACTAATATAGCTGTAGCAGAACTGACACATGCATCTGCAGAAGTCAGTGAAATAGTGTTTTTCTTGCTTGGTGCAATGACCATTGTAGAAATAGTTGATGCTCATCAAGGATTTAAGCTGGTTACAGACAATATAACCACTCGAAAGCCACGGACTCTGCTTTGGGTGGTGAGTTGATTTCTGCTGGGTACAGTCATGTTTTATTAAGAAGATTTTATCATTGATAGTTTGTATATAAATATTATTGAAAATTTAGTTGCACAGTGAAGCGTTCCCTATGGCCAAATATTTACCCACAGCTATGAAAACTTGTGTGATAGGTATGAACTAATGATGAATGGTTCAGTTGATAAGATGGATTGAGAAAAGTCTTGGATTTGCTTACATAGGGTTCATTGCTGGAGTTCTCACTCTAGCAAAGCACAATTTATCTGCACATTTATCCCTAACATATATAGCCTTCTACCTAGAATGAGTCTAAAGAAATTTGAAAGTTTAAAGTCTTCGATAAAAATTTTGTTAGCAGCTGTCTCTCTCGCTTTAGTTGTGTTACTTTTGTGTATTTTAAAATAGTAGAAACCAATTTTAACTATATTTATCAGCCTTGTATTCTTCATTTAATGTATAATAAAATAATGGTGTTTCGCCTGTTATTTGAAAATTGCAGGTTGGTTTTGTGACATTTTTCCTTAGTTCCATCCTTGACAATCTGACATCTACAATAGTCATGGTTTCTTTGTTGAGGAAACTAGTACCTCCCTCAGAATACCGCAAGTATGTTATGCAATAGAGCCAACTTTTCTGTTTGATTTCTGAGCATTCCATGATATCAATATCTTAATTTTCTAAAGTTCCTGGGGCATATTAGCAAATGGCAATCATGTAAATTATTTAGCCTGAATTACATAGATGGTTATCCTTATTTTTAGTTAAATGCACCATTCATATCTTCTGTTGGAATTACTAGATTCACGTTCATTCAAACTTCTTAAACCTGTCTGTATAAATATGAATAGGCTTCTAGGAGCTGTTGTTGTGATAGCAGCAAATGCTGGTGGTGCTTGGACTCCTATTGGTGATGTCACAACTACCATGCTATGGATTCATGGTCAGATATCCACATTGCAGACGATGAAGGTGCTATCATAGTTCAAGTTCTAATGTATCACATTTTTTTTACTGTCATTTAAGCTTCGATATTTATGCTAGTGTCTATTCATTCTGGATTTAAGTGTGAACATTTTCGTAATTTAGACTTAGGTTAGCAGACAATGGTTAATTCTGTGGAATTTGAACCAAACATTGTACTTCTCCAAGTCATTGCATATTGCTACTAGGGTAAAATCTGGAAGTCATGTACTCTGCTTATATAGATTAACCTAGACTAACTTTTACATTTTAGTGACTTTAGGAGGAGTTTATTAAAGTTTATTTTCATTGCTGACAGGGTTTGTTCCTACCTTCAGTTGTTTCTCTAGCTGTTCCTCTGGCTCTTATGTCTTTGACTAGGTATGTTTCTTTTACTAGCAAAAACAAATTGGGTAAGTTGAGTTTTGAAGGGTCGAGTTACAGATGAAATGATGTGAGTTCTCTTTTCTCATTCAGTGAAGTTAATGGGAAAGGACAAGAATCTCCCAATGTTTTGGCATCTGAGCAAATGGCTCCTCGAGGGCAGCTTGTTTTCGCTGTTGGTATTGGTGCTTTAGTTTTTGTTCCAGTCTTCAAGGCCTTAACTGGTTTGCCTCCATTTATGGGTATGTTGTTTGGACTTGGAGTTCTTTGGATTCTGACTGACGCCATTCATTATGGTGAATCGGAAAGGCAAAGATTAAAAGTTCCACAAGCGTTATCAAGGATTGATACCCAAGGAGCTCTTTTCTTCCTCGGGATCCTTTTGTCCGTGAGTAGGTAAAAAACAAAATGAAAGTACCAATGTTATTCCATTCCTGTTTATTGTCTCTTGTAAATTTTTTTACCACAGTTAGGTTTTATTATTAAGGTTTATCTAATTGGATATCCTTTTCGTTCAAGCTGCAAGAAAGTTTTTTCCCTCTTCTTGTCAAATTAGATGCAACATCCAAATTTACACAAATTAACAATCTTCAAGAACTTTAGCTTTGTGTTCTAATTTTAGGTTCAGATGATTGGTTTGCAGTTTGCACTTTGGACATAAGTAACTATCAACTGAAAGCATGTTTTGGAGTATCTTGTGTCTTGTATAGGATGGATAACTTAATTGCATTCAATTGCGCTTATAATGTGAAAAAGCATGGCTTCAGAGAATGCTACTAGATAATAAATGCTTTTCACACCATTATTTGTGTATATTCTGACAGTATATTAGTAATTTAAATTACACTATGTCAAGAACATCAGAGTTGAAACTACATTTCCAATAATCATGATTACTTTGTTTATATATTTAAGTCGTCTATTTTGACTTTCTTTATTTGTTGAACTGTATTTGTGTTTATCTAGCCTGGAATCAGCAGGTCTTCTCCAGGAGTTGGCAAATTACCTTGATGCTCATATACCCAACGTTGAACTGATTGCGAGTGCAATAGGAGTTGTGTCAGCAATCATTGACAATGTTCCACTGGTTGCAGCAACTATGGGAATGTATGACCTCACCTCTTTTCCCCAGGATTCTGAGTTTTGGCAACTGGTAGCATATTGTGCTGGTACTGGTGGATCCATGCTAGTTATCGGTTCTGCAGCTGGAGTTGCATACATGGGAATGGAAAAGACAGACTTCTTTTGGTACTTTCGGAAGGTAATTCCTGCTTTTAAGTTACATATATTAGGCGGGGGAAAACACCAATTTGTTTAGTAGTAAAAGATGTCTTTTGGTGCAGGTGAGCGGTTTTGCTTTTGCAGGTTATGCTGCTGGTATTGCTACCTATTTGGCAGTTAATAATCTGCACATTTCCTTACCTTCAACCTTGGCTCAGGTCCCCTTCCTTTCTGGTTCATAAAATTACAATGCTACAGCTCGAATTCAACTACTTGCATGTAGCCATTTTATCAATTTAGTGGAGATCTCCTATAATGCTCACATCTTAGGATCGAAGAAATTTTTGATGGATGAAAAGGTCTTTCTTAATCTCATGTCTGCTAGCTTTATGATAACTGTGACTAGAGATGTAAAGACCATGAATTGAGTCATTGTTTGGAAGTAAAAGGGAATGATAAATACAACAATAACATAAAGAAATAAATAATGCCCAATTTTAAAGGTTCTTGTGCATCTCTATACATAACATATTCATATATACTTTCTGCTAAGTATATATTCCTTTCATATTTGCTTGTAATCAATGGGGTTGGAGAGAATTGTATTACGTAATGTAGTAATACCGTCATCCGTTCAGTTGTAAGGTATTCTGGGAGCTTTCCCATTCATTGACGTCTGTTAGGCAGAGCTGACCTTTAATTTAGGTGGATAATGTCAACAATGACGGCCTGGCTCTTGAAATTCGTAGCAATCTTTTCAACTCCATAGGAAAATATGACTAGTTCACAATCCTGAATCTAAATTCATGAAACTAGAGAATAGCCTACATTTACATCCATGAAATCAGAAGATCTGGAATTCCGGATCAGAGAAAAATGGCTTATAATAATAGTAAAAATGCTCGTTGCAAAACTCAATTATTTTTTCTTACCCTACAGCTACAACAAAACATGCCCAAGGAAAATTTTCCAAAATTGAGGACTACAATGTAGTAAAAATACCAGCCCAACCCATAAGAGAAAAAGATAATTAACAATAACACACTACAAGTCTACAACTTGAGGTAAACAAACTCTTCAATGGCAGGGACTTCGCCAATCCTCTTTAAAGATTCTTTGCTGGGTGGCTCATCAACTCCTATGGCCATCACTGCTTGCTTCCTTGGAGCAATCCTCCCAACACTCATGAAGCTCACATTCACATTCTCCTCACCCAAAATGCTTCCTACCTTTCCGATCATACCCGGTTGATCAACCTGTCTGCATAGTATAATACTGCCCTCCAAACTCACATCTACTTCAAATGACCCTACCTTTGTCAAATGGGGAATTCCATCCTTCACCCGTCCTTCAACCTTAATCTCACCAGATTCTGATATGGCACTAGCAAATTTTGATTCCACATTGGCAATTTGAACTTGGATGGACTCCAAAGGACTCTCTGGGGAACCATCTAAAATGACACGTTCCTCTGTAATCCGCAGGCCTCTCTGTTTTGCTGTGTAATCAGCATTAACCAAGTTGACAAAAACACTAGAAATGGGCTCGATCAGACCCTTGGTGATCATGGCACGGAGCAACCTTGTGTCAAGGTCATCAGGGGATCTAGAGGTAGCGTATGATACTTTCACATTTTTGACACCACTTCCACCAGCGACTAATTGGACAGCCAGCCTTCCAAGTTTCTCAGCGAGTTCGACATATGGTTTCAACTCTGTTAGAACCTGAAACATGGAAGTGAACAAATTAGTGAAACAGCAACGGAAATGACTAGAAACCAAACAATGGGAAATAACAGCTCTATCAACACAAGACTATCCCCCGAAAAAAAAAAAAAAAAAAAAAAAAAAAAAAAAAAAAAAAAAAAAAGTAAAAGAACTCGTCGTGCCTCAGCAGGAACCATTGGTGCATTGACTGCAGTTGCAGCAAGTTCCCCTTTTAGGGCCCCCACAACAGCTTCAGCTATTTCAATAGCTACTCCTTCCTGAAAAACATATGAACTCATTATTTCAATAGGATCATTCAGAAAAGAATGAAACATGAATCTACGCATTTCACAATCAACTCACCTGAGCCTCCATTGTACTAGCACCAAGATGTGGAGTTACTGTAACCCTCTCATGCTGCACCAACTTGCTGTCCTGTGGTGGTGGCTCCACAGTGAAAACATCAAGAGCAGCTTGAGCTACAATTCCAGAATCCAATGCCCTCACAAGAGCCTCTTCATCAATCACTCCTCCACGGGCAACATTGACAATACGAACACCTTTCTTCATCTTAGCGAAAGTCTCATCATTGAGCATCTTTGAAGTAGCAGGAGTGAGAGGCATGTGCAAAGAAATAAAATCAGCAGTGGCTATTGCTTCATCAAAGCTCACAAGCTCTACACCTATTGCATGGGCACGATCAGCAGCAGCATAAGGATCATGTGCAATAACATGCATTCCAAGACCCTTAGCTCGCCGAGCTACTTCTGATCCAACCTTTCCAAAGCCTAAGACTGCAAGTGTTTTCCCAACAAGGGATACACCCACATATTTGTTCCTCTGCCACTTCCCTAAATCATAAAAGGTAATATATTAGTTTGAGGTTTTTCAGAAATCCAGTTACCAACTCAAATGTGTGTATTCATAAATATTACTAGTAATGATCCTATGAACTCAAATTCAGACCAAAAAGAAACAGAAACAGAAACCTCCTCTCCTTGCTTGCTATTTATTATGTGAATACACGTTTTATTCAAACCTTGTAAATGTCGTGATAATCATAACTCACAACATCCATGTCACATGAATAAGCCACATACACTATTCACAGATAATGAAAAATTCCACCTTGCAAGATATATTTTCCAAATTATTCAATAAAAATATTACTTTTACTTACGGTAGCTGAAAAAGAAAACATAAAATTCAGATCTAAGGAATCCAGAATCACATTTCAATTGAAAAGAAATGAGAATTTCACAGAGAATATGAAATTACCAAAAAAACAATATATGAATAAAAAGACCAATTCTCACCAGCCTTGACAGAAGCATCAGCTTGAGCTACGTTCCTAGCCATGGCAGCCAAGAGGGCGATCCCGTGCTCAGCTGCAGCAACAGTGTTAGCGGTAGGCGCATTGACGACCAAACAACCATGCTCGGTAGCGGCGGCCAGATCCACATTATCAATTCCAACACCAGCTCTCCCAACAACTTTCAATCTTCCTCCAGAAGATTCAAAGACCTCGCGGTTAACCTTGGTCCCACTACGAACGATCAAGGCGTCGCAAAGCGAGATCTTGGTGCAGAGCTCTTCAGGAGAGAGGTTGTAAGAGCAGTCGACGTTGGCGAACTCCTTGAGGAGAGCAACTCCCGCTTCGCCAAGCTTCTCGGCAACGAGCACGGTGGGTTTGTTGGAGAAAGAGGCGGAAGAAGCGGTTATGATTAAGAAACGGGGTTGCCGTTGGAAGCGAGAAAAGCGGAGGTTGTTAGGGGAGGTGGCTAAAAATGCGGAGGAGAGGCTGGATTTAGAGGAAAGGGAAAGGGAAGGGTTTTTGAGAGTTGGGGTTTTGAGGGCCGCCATGTTGAGAAATGGGAATTTAAGAGGGAGAGGAGGAGGAAGGCGGAGATACAGCGAGGGAAAGGAGAGGCAGAGTGTGAATTTATATTCAGGGAGGTTTGGTGAGTTTACAGTGGAGGAAGTGAAAAAGTGTTGCACGCGCTTTTCCGTGGAGCGGGAAAGTGGGAGCGTGTTTGCTACGCGATGAGGATGAAAGTAGGCGATTTTCTATCTTTCCTAATGAAAATAAATATTGGAGATGGTTAATTAACCTACCTGAGATTAATTTTCCTTTTTTTCTTTATTTTTATTTTTATAATAATGGATTGATTTTATATTTTTATTTATTGGAGTATCAAATTTGAAATTTCCTTAAATATAATAAAAATAAATAAATTCAAAATTCAGATAGTATTTTGATTAATCTTTATCCAATTCTTTATACTAGTACTAACATAATTAATCATACAACAAAACATAATTAATCATATTATTTTTTCCAGATTTACTGATATTTTTGGTAGATTTGCACAAATTTGTTTCTGTTTCCCTTAGTAATTGCTACTTAAAATCAGTCTGGGATTTAAGGAAAGATCAATGAACCATATTTAGGCCAGATTCAATGAACCTATTGACAAGGTAAATTATTATTAGGGTAATTATTTGATACTCCGGCAGTGTAAATTTTGGACTCCACAAGCGGGTTGTGGAGTTGACACATGTCAATTTTTTTAATTAATTAAGTTTTAAATATTTTAATCTAGTCCCTAAATGACACATGTCACCCTTCAGGATCCGTTTGTATAGTCTGCTAAACTCCACCGTCGGTGTATTGTATAATTTGCCTTATTGTTATACCCATTTCTCGAAAAACAAATTACTTAGGGAAAATAAAAAGAGAAAGAGAGAGTGAACAGAAACAATATGATAGTGTCAGTGCAACTTGAGTATGGTCAGTAAAGAATTAATTTGGGTAGTTAAAAATAAATTTTTTTGGTCCAAAAACATTGGCATTGGCTTGACTCAATTCAGTAGGAAAAAGTTAGCTTGGGGAAAGATGGAACATTGTTTTTTTATTCATTTTCTTAATCCAAATTCCGAAGACATAACAGAAGATCAAGGTCTTTTTACTACATTAGCCATCTAATCTAAGTATGGAAAGAAAATTTTAAAAAAAGTACTTTTATGGTCGTTTGTTAGCAAAAACCCTGACACTAAGATGATTAAGGGCGAGTTTAACATTGCCATTGTGGTTTGAAATATGTTGGTTTAAAAAAAGTACGTTATAAATTTTTTGTGTAAAAATATGGTTTAAAAATTTTAAATTTTTATGTAGTATTATTGCGAAAAGGTATTTATTAGAATTATAAAATGTCTAGAAAGAAAGACATACACTTGATGTAATTTTACTTCAAACGCATTTTTTAAAATACAAAAACACCCTAGAAATAAGTTTTTCAAATTGAGTGGATTTCTACTATTAAAATTAGTTTTTGATACAAATAAAAACTTATTCGATATTGCATTCAAAATGAAAAGCATTGTTTCAATCCTTCAAGTTGAAGACAATACCAAAAGAGATAGCCAACTCATTTTGACTTGCACCATTTGCTTCTCAAATGGAAATTCAATCACTTAGATTTCTTTTCTGTAACCGTTTTACCACCGTTTTGGGGCCAAAAGGAGTTTAAATCGCTGCTCTAATAATCTCATCTGTACAGTACCTAATCCAATATATACAGTGTAATCTATCTGTACAGTTACTAAGCACCGCTACCACAGTATTCTACTAAACGCACTTTTGGGAAAATAGATAGCGAAACTGAAAAGTGAAAAGTGCTAATTAATTAGCGGGCAATGCAAATGACTCCTTATACAAATAATCCACGTCCACCTCAGAAAAGTTTCAAGGCAACAACCCAATTCTTAACAACTTGTGGCAGATGAAACCAAATTAAGGTAGATTGTAAGGTAATAATAATAATTAATAAATAGTATTCCCTCAGTCTCATATTATATATCCTTTTGGGTCAAAGTTTTCTAATTTTGACTTTTAATTATAGAAAAATTATATAAAAATAAATTTTAAAAAATTATGTTTTGATTAAGTTAAGTCTTAAACTTTTCAAAACATATTTTTTGAAAATTTGATTATATATATTTTTTGTAATTAAAAGTCAAATGTATGATTGGTTTGACTCAAAAGGACAGATAATATAGGACAGAGGGAATAATATATTAGTAATATATTAGGATTACCACTGATTAGGAGTAAAATATGGGGAAGAAGGGGTTTTAGGGTTTAAAGGGTTGGTGGGGAGGAAAGCTGAAAGCAGGTGAAAGAGAAATGATGGGTGAACCACGCTCTTCATGGGTCGCGTGTGAAAGATTTGAAGTGTAGAAGCTTAAGCAAGCTGACTTTTAAGTCACTAGAATATGCTTGCTGATGCTCTGCTTTAGTTTTATTAGATCTGAATATTGGCAGAATCTAGGGACCAATTTCATGGGACCCAAAGCCAGTCGGCTTGTCACTTGTAGGTTGGGGTTGGTAAGACCGCGAGAAAGATACACTACTTAGATTAAGGCTAATTACTCATTTAAGGATCTAATGTTTATAAAAAAACTCAATCGAGGGCTTATAGATAAAAAAAAAAGCTCAAATCAAGGTTCTATATTACAAATTTGGCTCAGTTAAGGATCTATTATAATTTTCAAATGGTTAATTAGAGCTTATATTAAGATTTGATGCTGACGAAACACCCTTAATTGTGCCAATTTTGTATCATTGAGGCCTGATTTTAGCCTTTTTAAACAATTTGACCTAAATTGGGCATTTTCATAACATTAGGCCTTATTTGAACATTTAGCCTTAAATTAATAATACATAGATACTAGACAAAAATCTACTTATTTTTGCTTTTTAATGTCGCAGCCTAAATAAATAGAAAAAAAAATATGGATTCAGATTCTTACTTCTTACGGCTCCGGCTCATAGCGGCCTAAGTTTTTGTCTTCTTTCTTTTAAAGTCATCTTTATTAATTTTAATAGCGGCTTACATAGAGTACAATACCATATTACCATTTTCTTATGAGCTCTGATCTGGGGACTGAAAATTGTACTTGCTTTTACTCTCCACTTTTAAGATGCTTGTTCAATTTCTTTGCATCAGAAGGAGATAAGAAAATTTGTTCATTTTAGTGGTAATTATGGCAAATTGGATCTTTTCTATTGGTCAGTTGGGATATTACTACAATTCTATGATGATTAAAATATTAAAACTTGAACTAAACTTGAATTGGATTTGATTCTATTTTATTTTTGGGTGGATAAGAAGCTTTTTTTTTATTATTTAAAAGAAGGTTTTACAGTCAAGTTCTAACTTCTTATAGACCTAGTAGGAAAGTAAATCCATTTCAAAATCTGAGTCAATAATAACCAAAATAAACTTTGGTACAGTTTCAAATAACAAAAGCATCATTCATTAATCTTTTCATGGCTGGTAAGGGAATTAGTTGCTCTATAAGCTTCTTATAGCGATGCTGGTTTTTGGCATAAAGATTACTGATGGTTTAATTTTCCGATGACTGGATTATGTTTATGTATGACTTGTAGATATTTATGTGCCAAAAAATAGTTAAATATAGTTGCACTTTTAAAGAAAAGACAAAGTACACGTGAAAAGATTGCGTTTGCCGCTTATACCAAAAACAGCGCAAAGATCCCTGTTATTATAAGACAAAGACTCAGGTCATGTTTAGTGCACCGATTTATCGGTCGTTTGGCCGGTGTATTGGTGCACCGGTCAAATGGAGTCTTAAGTGTAATTTCCGTTTCAATCGCTACTCTAATAATCTCATTTGTACAGTACCTAATCTAATCTGTACAGTGTAATCTTATCTGTACAATTGCTAAACAGTATCAATCGCACCGCTCTACTAAACGAAGTGCCCACTATACGAAGCCTCAATACTTGCTCAAGTGCCGACTATTAGGACTTGGGTTGGGACAAATAAAACGGATCACCAAAGTGAAAATGAAACAAGGAAAAGACAAAAGGGAATATGAAGCTTAGCCAGTTTCATGATTACTGTTTTGGAAAATTAAAAATCAAATACTCCTAGTAGTTTGTTTCTCAAGCAGTTACATATTTCTCCTTTCTTTCTTGTCAAATGATCAATCATGCACCGAACCGAGGGTTGCAATTAAAGATTCAAAGCTACCAATTTTCTCTTCCAACCGATTCTTCCAGCACTTGGTTTCATTTCATCTTTAAGATCCAAAAACATGAGAATAAATTGCTTCTCAATTCAAAAACGATGGGATCCCAGTCCACCAGATTCCAAATTGCATTTATTATGGTCATGTGAATCATGGTATTGCAAGTCGTGGCAACATTTATTTCTTTATTACACAACAAATTCACCAAATACACAATATATATGGGCCCTCTCATATTTCGCCCAACACCTGGAAAGGACATCACTATCCAAACTCCATGGACCCAATAGAAGCTTACAATACAAGGCCAACATCAAAATGAGAAAAGAAAACAACATACGTAATAATAAAGGCTTTTGGATTTGAGCCCATCGTCGGTGAGTTTTTTTTTTTTTTTTTGAGAAGATCGTCGGTGAGTTATTGATTGGAGTCAATCAGCAAGCATTCATGACATGGGTACGAAAAGCATCAGCCAGAATTTGCCCCAACTTCACCTGGGCTTCAGTAGTTAAGTGAAGGTTGTCTTCCTTGAGAGGCAACCCTTTGGCATCCACACATAAAACATTTGGGAGATTTATCCCAAACTGTGCTTCCCTCACTTTTTCTATGTATTTCTCATCCCCTGATACAATTGCAACCTGCCAAATCAATCACATTGTTATTGTTCCCCTTTTTTTGTTCCCCTTTTTTTGTTCTATCTATGTTTTAGATTTGGAGCAAAAGGATTCACAGATCAGCTGTTTGATTAATTGCCAAAGTGATAAAAGCAAACCTGAATTATTGGAAGCGAAGGCAAGCCCAGATCTTCACGCACATTGTGAATTAACGTTTCCATGTTTCCCTTATATGCTTCAGCGTCTTCTTGCGTTAACGTGTCGCTTTCCCCTTGGTACCAAAGCAAAGCCTTGATTTCCCCTTTACTCTTAACGCTCTCTTTACTTCTCTTCACCATATTCTCATACAATTCCTCCCCACGAGCCCACTCCTTGATGGCGGTGCCACCGACGGCGCACGGCACCAACCCGATGCACTCGTTACCCAGCATCTCCCTCACTGCATTGACAAACGACATACCGGGTCCCACTCCGCAGGTCTTGCGGGTGTCGATATCGATGTGGAGCGGCTCACGCGCCGGCTCCCACTCGAGCTTGGCGCTAAGGCGGAAGATGGAAGGGTGCGGCTGACTCTCCGGTGAAACCACGCCGTCCCACTGGTAGAGCTTGGTGACACCGCCACGGCCAGCCATGTTGCTTTGGCCTGAGAGGATGAAGATGTGTTTAGGTGTTGGGGCGGATTGATCTTGTTCTGGATTAGGGATGACTGTCTCCATGATTTTGGTCTGGTTTTCACTTGAATTTGCTTTCCGTTTGGGAATTTGAGGAAAATGAAAATGAAATGATTGATGCAATGAAGCTGTTCGTGTTAAGTAAACTAACCGAAAAAAGGAATTAAATAAAAAAGGAAGCTGTTGGTTGGAGTATTATGACTTCTGAGTTGTGGGCTTTGGGAGCATTCAGAGTCCAAAATCAGTGCATTTTGAATATGATGTTTTGGAGTTTTGGGCGACCCAAATTATGGCCCATGATCATAAATCATTATCAAAAGACACCGCACCATGAGTTCTAAGTTTCAAGTTTGTAGGCTTGTAAAATAAAATTGAATAAAAATTTGCAATCATGAGAGGCAATTCATAGACAATGTATTGCCAAATTCACATTGGCATTTATTGTTTGTCGTAAAGCATAAAATTGCAAGTCGATTTTGCTACATTTGTAAATGGCTATCAAATTCATAATTTGGGCTCTCAGAGTTGAGCTTCAACCTCCATAGCGGAGAGGGAAAGACATATATATACATAGCCAAAAACAACATCATAGCTACGCCCAACATAATCAATTTGGAACAAAATGATGAAGGCATTTGCATTAGACACTTGCAGTGTTTTGCCTTCCCTTGGAAGGTTGAGTCAAGTAAGGAAGAAGATGACTTTGATGGGGCAGTAATAAGGGTACAAAAAGCATCAGCCAGCATTTGCCCCAACTTAGCCTGGGACTCGGTAGTCAAATGAAGGTTGTCCTCTTTGAGAGTCAACCCTTTGGCATCCACACACACTACATTAGGCAGATTCATCCCTAGCTGCGCTTCCCTCACTTTCTCAACGTACTTTCCCTCCCCTGTTGCAATTGCAACCTGCCAAATCAAACCCATTTTTTATAGTTATACATTTCTGTGCAATGATGTAAGAAATTAATCCAGAACATCATTTTGAAAAATGGATGCAAACCTGAATGACTGGGAGCGAAGGCAAACCCAGATCCTCACGAACATTTTGAATCAACTTCTCCATGTTTTTCTTATAAGCTTCGGCGTCATGACGGCTCGAGGTATCGCTTTCCCCTTGGTACCAAAGCAAAGCTTTGATTTCGCCGTCACTCTTATTGATACTCTCTTTACTTCTGTTCACCATGGTCTTATACAAGTTCTGGCCACGCGCCCACTTCTTAATTGCTGTGCCGCCGACGGCGCACGGCACCAGCCCGACGCACTCGATCCCCAGTTGCTCCCTCAGAGCATTGGCGAAAGACATTCCGGGTCCCACGCCGCAGACCTTGCTGGTGTCGATATCGTAGTGGAGCGGCTCATTCGCCTGTTCCCATTCGAGATTGGCGCTGAGGCGGAGGATGGAAGGGTGCGGCTGACACTCTAGTGGAACTACGCCATCCCAGTGCTGGTGCTTGACGCCGCCACGGCCAGACATGTTGCTCTGGCCTGAGAGGATGAAGATGTGTTTGGGAGTTGAAGAGGATTGGTCTTGTTCTGGATTATCGATGTCTGTCTTCATGATCTCTGGAATTTTATTTGGTTTGGTCTTGTTTTCTTTTGGTCGGGATTTGAACCAAAACAGCGATGTAATGGATTTTGCTGTTTTGACTTTTGAGTAACTTCAAAGAGTTTCCTAACTACCCCTCCAACCAACTCCATCTCAAGTTTTTTTTTTGTTTTGGTCTCAGAATCAGAAGCTTTTCAGTTTTCTTTTTTTCAATGCCTCTTCGGTTTGGGCTTGGGATGGTTCAGAGTCCAAAACACTCTTTTACGAAGTGCTGATTCGACTTCTGATCGACCCAAGTTCTGGCCCAAAGTAGGTAAAGTTAATATTCCATCAACCAAGAAAGAATAAAGATCATGGCAAAATAAGATGGGTAATTATTTGATAACAATGGCGGTGTAAATTTTGGACTCCACAAGCGGGTTGTGGAGTTGACACATGTCAATTTTTTGAATTAATTAAGTTTTAAATATTTCAATCTAGTCCCTAGAGGACACATGTCACCCTTCAGGACCCGCTTGTGTAGGCTCCTTATCTATAACCGTTTCACCATCGTTTGACCATTTTACCACTGTTTTGGGATCAAACGGAGCTTAAGTGTAAACTCCGTTTCAATCGCTGCTCTAATAATCTCATCTGTACAGTATATAATCTAATCTGTACAGTGTAATCTCATCTGTACAGTTGCCAAAAAGTATCAATCGCACCGCTACCGTACCACTCTACTAAACGAAGCCGTAATCTGCTAAACTTCACCGCTGATATATTGTATAATTTGCCAAATAAAATTTACAGTTTTTTTTTTGTTAAAATTTACAGTTCTTATTACTATCAAAGCTCACAAATTTTCAAATTCTCTTTATCCCAAATTAAAAAATCTCAATTTCTCTACCAGCATTTTAAGTTTCTTGTCGGAATGTACAGTCCAAATTACCAAGCAAAGCCTTCAATTATTAGTCTTTCATTTCAACTACCCTTGAAAAAGTAAAGAGAATCAACTCAACAACCAACCAATCCATCAAGAATTCATCATCCAGACCAAAACAAATTAAAACCAAATCCATTTGATTATTTCAGATCATATAAATTAAATAATATAATCAACTAAGAAAGCATAAATAAATTAAAGTAGTATAAGCAAATAGGAGTACTAAATATTAGTAAACGACGGTAAGTGCTCGACATTTGATGAATGGGTCAAACATACAAAGCACTTTTTTTTCTTATATTCGGGCTACTATGAACAATATTTCCGGCTCTTTATGCAAAGCATTCAAGTCAACAAATAAATTTTTTAATAAAGATGAAAAAGATACGATAAGAAAATCACTTTTAGCTTCCAACGACAGAACAAGGGACACTTTTCTTGTAGGGACCCAATTAAGTACATCATTAGCAATTAATAATTTAGTATGAAGAAGAAGAATAAGCTGAAGGGATTTTTTCTAGGATTTGAGCTGCTTCTTTCATGGACGGTCTCTTTTGTGGCACAAATGATGCACAACTGAATCCTAATCTAAAACATGCCAGCATGTCTTCTTCTCTGCCTTCCACGTCACCTCGTATCGCCACATCAGCCAACCGAACCGCCCGGTTCTTCTCTTCCCCTACTGAACCGGCTGGCAACGCCCATTGACTCAACTCCCGGGTTGTGAACACTCTCCCACTTAGAAGCTCGAGCAATATTATCCCAAATGAGTAGACATCCCATTTGGGGTTCGGTTTGATGCTCTTTAATGACTCTGGTGCTTGATATGCCTGCGTTGATGTTCCCGTGGAGGAGCTGGCGGCGGAGGTGCTAGCCGCATGGCGGCTTGGACTGCTTGGTGGTTCGGGCACTTGGCCATTGTCACGAGAAGTTGTGGACCGTTGGCTGCTTAAAAACCGGCCTGATGAATTTGCTTTGTAGCTTGCGGCATTGCCTGAGACAAGGCGGTCTAGTCCCAAGTCACTTATTAATGGTTCCATATTGGAATTTAGAAGGATGTTGCTTGGTTTAATGTTGCCGTGGACTTGTTTCTTTTCATGAATGTAGGCCAATCCCCTAGCTATTCCTCTTGCTATTTTTAGACGGGCTTCAAGAGGTAAATGGCAAGGTGATGAGCCTGCTTTTCCTGTTTTTCACAAAAACGAAGTAATTAATTAAGCCATTATTGCCCAATGCATAAAACCCACACACTCTTTAAATGATCGAACTTGTATTTTGATCTCAATTGATAAAAGAAATGGGGATATTCCACACAACCCGAAAAATTGACCCGAATTTTGTCTTCCATGATGTGTCATGGTTAGTCATCCCATGTTATATAACAAAACTCCACTCAAGTAGTGGTGGGACCAGTCTGCTGGACCAAACATATAAGAATACTTCATGTGAACCAAATTTCGGATCAATTTTTTGGATTGTAAAGCAAAACACAAAAATATATAACTTACCATCTCAACTAATGACTTATTGAGATATGCAAGTAATAATTAAACCACACATATTTTGCTTAAAATAAACAAATAAATTATAGTACAATGCTGATAGAAATCATTAGAAATTAAGCCAAAAGCATCAACGTTCAAATAGAAAAAGCAAGCCCTGAAAACATGCACGGTTAGCAGAATCTATTAATAGTCATACGTTATAATTTTTTTATTTTTTTTTAAGAAAATATGGAAAAAGAACCGAAAGTGAGTGGCTTAGTGCCATCATTTCATGCATTGAAAGCAGAATCCAAAATTTATCCTTTGGGTACTCATGGTCATGGATGGAGCCTCGAACATCGAGTCACTTTCGATGGGGGGCAAATTCTGTCTTAAGTTTTGTTTTCTTCAGTTCGAAACAACCCAAAAAGGAATCACATTCTTAAACTACAAACCACATTGACAAAATATGCACAAAAACAAAAAGAAAATAAGATTGAGAAGAAACAAATTTGATCCAAGTTTCAAGCAAACTTAGGCCACACCCATGGATTTATCAAGCAAACCCCACTTTAAAATTTGCCCCCAAAATCTCTAAAAGGGTGTGGATGTTAAAATAACAGTTGAGTCAGTCCAAAATTCCAAATAGCTTAAAGCCACATGTATTTCGTTTTTCTAAAGAAAACGACAATCAGCATTGTCGTATTATGTATTTTCTTTATTGCACTACTCTTTATTTTGGTTTCATGTACTTTTTATTTAAAGATTTTGTCACCATTTTTTACGGGCTACAGTCAATACTCCATACCCATCTGCTTCGCAAATTGTTGACAGTACTGTCAATGAGACATTCACTATTTCACTATCGAGGGTCCTACGCCGTCAGATAAACCGTACCTATACCCCAGCATATAATATCCAATGGCTGATATCTCATAGGCGTATTTTAGCAAAAAGTATATGAAATTAACTAACAAGAACGATAACACAGCGCATTTTAGTGAACATACATGGATACTGCTAACATGCACATGATTGGAATAGAGGGGGAGAGAAGAGAATGGAAACTTACTGTAACTGGTGCAAGCAAGGCTGCCATTGGAGACGTAGTCATAGATAACAAGCTTCTCATCGTCTCCCCAGTAAAACCCACGAATCTTAACCAAATTTGGGTGCCTTAACTTGGCTATGTTCTTAACTTGGCTTTCGAAGTCCTTAAACCTCTCCACCGAACTCTCCCCAATCCTTCTGACAGCAAAAGCAGTCCCATTTTCTAACACAGCTTTGTAAACGATGCTCGAGCCACTGGTCCCCAAAATATAAGCGGACGCCTTCAACAATGTCTCAAGCTCCAGTTCAGTTTCCCCATCCACTGTCACGAGCTTGCTTGGGTTCACATTGATGACGTCATGGTTTTGTCGCTGATCTTCTTGGTCGTCACTGTCGGAACTTGTCGACGTGTCGGATGATGTCTCTATGAGTTTCAACTTGATGCATGAACATGATGATGATGATGGCGGTGGTGTTCCCAATTCGACAATCGCTTTTGAGACCGGCACGTCTGGTTTTTTCTCGGGCTTGCTGCTGGTTGTCGTTGTTGTCGTCGCGGTGGCGGTCAGATCTTTTCGCTTTTTGAGTTGGTAGACGTAAAGAATGATCATGCCGAGAATGGTTATGCCGGCTAAATCTGCAACGGCTATGGCTGCAATTGTACCGGGCTTTAGGCTGCCTTTTGCTTGGTTTTGAATGTTGTTTGGTTCCCCTGGCGTGGAACTTGCGACTGGGTTTGTGTCTATTGACTTTGGAATCACTGCTATTGCCGGTGGGATCGATTGCGTCACGTTTGGTGGAGTTGAAAGTGATGAAGGAATTGAGCAGAGGTTTTTCAGCGGTTTCCCACATAACTCAATGTTACCTGAAAACGACTCCGTTTTCTGATTAAGCAAAGATGAAGACTCTGGGATTGGCCCTGTTAAGTTATTGAACGAGAGATCAATTGTCGCGTTGAGAGGAAGTTGCTTTGCAAACTCCGGTGAAATTGGCCCTGAAATCTTATTATAAGACAAATTCAAATAACGCAAATGGTTTCCACCGAAATCCAAAGGCAGAGACCCATTAAGCAGATTGGAAGACAGATCCAGAACCTCAACTGAACTGAAATCACCAGGAACATTTCCTGAGAAATAGTTACTTCTTAAAGAAAGAACAGTCAAATTCTTCAAAGCGGTCAAATTTTCCGGTACCTTCCCAGCCAAGGCATTATCTGAGAGATTCAAAAGCTGAAGACTAACCATGTTACCAATAGACTCAGGCAACTGACTGGAGATGACATTGCTTGACAAAGAAAGTACCTGAAGTTCAGTTGAGTTAAAGATTGAGCCTGGCAAAGTCCCATTAAAAAGATTGCTTGAGAGATCCAAGTGTCGAAGATGTTGAATATGGCCAAGCTCTTCTGAAATCGAACCAAGAAGATGACTGTTTGGAAGGACCAAACTGGTGACTCTGAAAATGTCTGGTGTTCCTGGAACGCCAATTTCCGTACAGGTTACTCCTTTCCATGCACATGGAGTTTCATCATCGTAGTTCCAGCTTTCCAAGACTGATAATGGGTCACTTAAGATGGAATACTTGAAAGAAAGCAAAAGGACCCCATCAGTGTTTAGAGCTAGTACTGAAGAAGGAACTAAAAGAAGAAGAAGAAAGGTGAAGAAGAAGCAATGGCAAATCCTCATGTTGACAGACATGGATTAATTCTTGAGTTGATTCTGCATCTCAGGTTACATATTCATAGTGAGTATGGGGAGGAGAAAGTGAAACAGAAAGAGAGAGAGATGGTGACCTACTGCAGACTGCAGTTATAGTTGTTTTGTTTACCAAATCTATGAGAGGGATTTAGAATCAATGGTGGAGCTTAGGGAAGATAAAAGGGAAAAAATGACAAAATGGGTATGGAGAAAAAAAAAAAGTATGCCACTTATTAATTGAAAGGAACCCAACTAAACACAAGCAGAGCTGGTAATAATTGGCACTAAATTGAAGGAAAAGTTGGGGTGTTTTTATTGCAGAGGTTTTGATTTTGCAGAGTAAGCAAAGAGTATGTTAATACCAGAAGTGGAGTTGATATAATGAGTGAATGGAGCTTTTAGCTTATCATGGTATAAAATAATTAAATAAAAGTGGGCTGACGTTGTACTATCTCAACTTTTAGTAAAAACTGAGTTTTGCTATGAATAAATTTGGGGTTAGAAAAGAAAAGGCAGAGAGAGGAATCTTATATCTGCAACTACAGGACAGACAAGTGAGTTTCAGGCCCATCAGATTGCAGAGAGATCCTTTTGGTCTACCCTTCTATTCATTTTCTTCACGTTTGTGCTGGTTTCCATTACTTACTGTGGGTAAAAGCTTTAAGGGGCCCTAGTTTTTTGTTGCAATGATGGGTCTCAAATTTAGTATATTCATGCTGTGCCCATTGCCATTTTCATTATTGCTTTACAAATGTTCATAAACTAAGAGCACAATGAACTCAAATTTCAGCTGAGAATTTGACAGCATTTTAAGGTCACTGCATAATCTTATGGACCCTCTAAGAAACAAGCCAATTATGTTGCAAGAAAGTAACACCTTAATTTGGAATTCCTACTCCTTCCTACACATTTCCAATTTGCCAAAGATGAACACTTTTTTTGGCTTAGGATGCTACAAAAAGATTAATACTTCAACAATTTCAGAAACTTAGAAAAGTAAATAGGTTAATTTTGCTTAAGGAGATTAGGGTCCTAGAGGCAGGAAATGGGTACATTATTGGGGCGCTAAAGTGTAAAAAGAGGGAAAGTGGGAAATGGAAAGATCAAAATTCGGACAAATCATTTGTCTCCACATGAAAGTTGTCATCAGTTAAAAAAGGACTAACCGACATCTATCACGGGCGACTCTTTGCATTGATTCAACAAAAATTTTATCAAATCAAAGAGGTATGGTAACCTCCTATCCTTGGTTCAGGTCTGCCGTCATGAACAACTCTCAAAAATAGTCTCTACTTTCAATCATTCTTGCAACTAACCTTGTTCACACTAGAATTTTGTATAGTACACCTTCTGCCAATCTACTCCATTTCTCTACCTTCTTTCTTCCTTTCATATTAGTTGCAACTAATCTTAGTTTATTAGCAGATTTTGAAAAACGGGCCATATATTGTGAATTAATCCCATTGTAAAAGGTAAAACAAGCAGCATAATTAAAAGTGCATGCCTGCTTTTATGTGTTTGGTCATAGTATATCAGTATTGTATACAATAATGTTTAATTAAAGTAAGTAAGGTTAAAGAAAAGAATATGAAATTCGAATCTCTAGGTACTTTTGATCACAGTCACGAGTTGATGTTTGCATGTTTCTTGTTACTTAAGTAATTTAATTAGGGAAGAGAAGAGACAGATAATATGAAAGCATATTTAAAAGCATCTCCAAACTTTTGGCAAATTTTTCCAGTTTCCTTAACATAGAGCATAATATATTGGATATGCAAAGGGCTTCCTCACTGTAATCTTAATAGTTATCAATGACTTTAAGCCAATTACCCAGATCGATGCTTTTAATTAACTGCAAATTCTGCATGTGATGTGTGGAGCTAGAATCTCATCAAATCCGTGACAATTAAAAACAGATGCGGAAGGATTGGTGAGTTTCATTACTGTTTTGCCTTGGGCTTTGGTTCCCAACGATTGCCTCATCAATCAAAAAATAGTACTATAGTATGCATCAGCCTACTAATTATAGCAAGGATCATAAGAAGGTGGAAAGTATATCAGAAAATTTATAAGCATCTGAACAGTTCAAGAAGAACAGTTGATATATAGCCTGGCAGCCACTTTAACAAGCACGGGAAAATCATCCCAAAGTTTACTTGCCATTGCAGTACACTTTTCAGCTTTCTACGTCTATACTCTATACGAAGTTTAATGCAACACAAGAAAACAAAACTTCTTTCGGCCCTGTAAACAGAGAAAAATATAAGTGGTGTGACTTCGGGTGATCTTTGCTTGGTTGATGAAGACTTGGGTTCCATATTTGAAACCAGAAAAGGCATAATAAAAACATGAAAAATGATATGTAGATTTTGCGAAACATCATATGCATCAATAATACTAACGTCGTTGTTGCACTGTCGCCAGCAATTTGACAAGAATGTGTCCTAATCTTTCATGGACTGGTCTGCATCTCTCGTTTTCAATCACCAAGGTTAATTAATTATAACCCAGAAATGGGCATTTTTTCCTCTCTGAAATTGCAAGTGTTGAACAAAATTTAGTGGTAATTATTAAGAACTAATTAGTAATTAATCTGCAAGGAGTTTTGAAGTTTAGTACTGTAAAAGTCGAGGGAAAATCCAAGTTAGGGAATTAGAGCCTACATGCCTACTTATTTCATCATTTTGTTCTTTGTCAAAAAGATTAGTTAAGGAATTCTCCGACCGAATCTACTGCCTAAACCCTAAACTCTTGTTTCTTTTAACCTTTTGTTTTTATTATAAAAACCTTTAATTTTTTTTTCTTTGGCTGGCCCTGTTCTTTCACATTCACATGCTCTAGCATCTTACCTTGATGTCTTATTATTCTTTTAATAATGATTGATTGTTTTATTTGCATCTTATTTTTGACATAAATTACTTGATTAATTAATCATATTCTTTAACGTTTTGGGTAAAAGGTAATCATATTCATAACCTTGTACACTGCAACATAAACATAAAGCTTGTGAATGTTGGATTGAGTATTTATGGGTTTATTATTATTAATTAAGGACAACAGTTTAACATATAAAGTCCTAGGAAAGTGGAGTCTACCTAATTCATGATGCCGTGGACAAAACGGAGTCTGGGCTCTCATCTCTTTTACTGATCATAAGGACTGAGTCTAATTTTTTATCTTTTGGCCAGAAATAATTGAATTTAGTACTCCCATATGTAGTTGGAGTGATGGTCTTATGGATTCGAGTTCGTGGGAGTTACCTCACAATCAAGGCTAAATCACACGTATGATCATATATTCATATGAATTTTAAGTTTACCCAATGTTTAGAAGTCCATATCTACCCATAAAATAATTAAAAAATTTATTTGGAGTTAAACTTCATGTTTAAATCGTATCTTAATTATTAATGTCCTTAATTGAACAAAAGAAAAATTTATTTGGTACGAAACTTGATGTTGAACTTCTACCTCAATAAATACAAAATTTTAAAAATTTTCACATTCCAAACTAAAATTCATTTAAAATATGTAAACTTAAAATTCACATGAATATATGATCATACGTGTGATTTAGCCTCGATTACATGGTAATTCCCACGAACTCGAATCCATAGGACCATCACTCTATGTAATTGTATTGTTCTACTCTTACTTTCTGATCAATTTTCTAGTTCAAGGCAATCTTTTATATAATGTGTCTCTTAAATCTTAATCGCTATACAACACTTTTAGCTAGAGAAATCAGAAAAGGTTCATCTGGACCATATGTCAACACATATCCCTTTAGTATAGCTATGAGATTGCCTCCGTTGATATAAAAGTAGCTATGGCTATGAAATTAATAACAACAACTTAAATTAAAAAACACTTTTTATCATCAGTAAAGAAAAATAGATTTTGAGTTGCCAGTTGCCACGTAGGAGAAATTGTAGCTCCCCGCAACTAACCAAAAATACCCTTTTAATTGTGTGGTGAGATAAACCGCAACAAAAATGTGCTTTTAAGCACCCAAACAGATTACCAAAGGGCCTTAATCGAATGAAGGAATTCGATATCATTTAAATAGAGTATTATTTATTAAAGTTGGATTTTAGATCTTTAAAAGAGCTCAATACCTCTTTTCAAGTCTTCAACCCTCGTTTCCCGTTTAAAATCCAACAACCGTGGAATTTGATGAATTAACGGATCCAACAAAACTTGTTAGAAAAAAAAATTTAAATATAAATGCCTCATCTTAAATAGTCACTCAAAGAAATACAACCAAGTTGTGAACGAAAATCCTCTGCCCCAATTTTGGTGCCTGATACGTATCCCTTTTCATTTTTTAATGTTATTCCTTATTTGGGTAATTAAATTAAATTTTATATTTTCATTCTAAAACCCTATGGGGAATGTATTAAATTTTAGGACTAACACTTATATATAATTATTTATTATTAATTTGGGGCTAAATCTGGTGTTTATGTGGATTTTTTATTTTATTTTCTTGTATATATATTACTTGTTAAAACTTAAAAACAAACAATGTATAACACAAGAGATATGTGGCATGAAGTGGGACACAAAACTTGGGACAGGGGATTTCCATCCCCAAATTGTCATACATAATACAAGCTTGCTCGTCATGGTCCGTTATTAGCATGGGAATGGCCGATGGGATAGGAGCATATATGTTTCTATTATCAGTTTTTCACTTTTTCTTTGAAATTTTGGTAATGGCCAATTTTTAGAAACTAATAAAGCAAAATATTGGATTTTTAATTTGTTTTAAATTTTTTTAGGGTAAATTTGTTTTAAATTTTAATATCAAACCAATTAAATATATATATACAAAAATCCATTGACCTTTATAAAAAGTAACATTAGTTTCTCCAATTATTTTTAAGTTTTAAATCCCCTTTTCTCACATAAAATACTATTATTAGGCTCCTAATATCAATATCAATTTCATCTTAATTTGGATTATTTTTGGTGAAAAGAAGAAATACTTAATTTGAAATTAATAAATGTCAAGTGGAAATGTGTCGCTTTTGAAAGTTTTCTGTTGATTAAGTTACACAGAAACGAGAGCGAAGAGGTGTTGCACGTACTAGAGACTTATGAAGAAGGTTTGAGACTCCACATCATCGAGATGGCTCGGATCGTGAAGGATGAATATTTTTTTCATCAAGATCTAAACACGAAGGATGAATATTTTTTTCAACCTATTATAATTTCGTTTATATAAATGAAAATTACAATATTTTTCTTTAAAAAAAAAACTTCATATTACCATTCCATTAAAAAAAACTCATATCATCATATATTTATTTTTGACGAATCATATCATCATATATATATTTTGAGAAAAATAAACCATAAAAATAAAACTAACGGTAGTTATCCAAGTTTAAAGTTAAAATTAAAAAGTGGATAGAATTTCTAAAAATAAATCAGATTTGAAAATTTTTATTTCGAGCAAGAGCAACTTTTAGTACACTCGCAACTTGCCTCGCTCCCACTTACTTGCTTCCCTACCTCCGCCCAACTCCGTCCAACCCCCCAAATACAAAATTGAATCATCATGCAAACTCTCTTGCTGCCGGCAACTCGCTCCGGCATTTGTGCGGTGGCGGTGGGTCCCTTCCCTCTTCAACGTCACCGGCCACCGCTTTCTCTCTCCCCTCCAAAGTTTCTCACTTCACTCAAACCTCGAAAACTAAAACCTATCTTGTCCCCTTCAGCTTCCTACGATCCTCTCGATGTTAAAAGATCTAAGCTTTTTTTGAGCAGAGCCTCTTCTTCTCCGGTTTCACCTGGTTTTACCTCCTCAAATGATGATACCGAGAAGGCGAAGCTCGCTCAGGTATTTCCTCATTTTCCTTTTCTCAATCTCAGACCAATTTCAAATGATTCAGAATTTTTAATTTCAAATTGGGCTTGACTTAGTTGGTGTTAAAGTTTCAAACTTTGTACTTGTCGAATTGGGTTTCTGCTCTTTGATTTAGCTTGGTCAAATGTCAATGATAAGATTATAAAATTCTTGTGTAGTTTAATGATCTTTTAGAAAATCAAATGAAATGCATCGAGTAATCAGCATTATTCTTGTAATCAATGGTGCAGGTTGCTAAGAGGTTAGAGAGCACGTCGAGATATTTTAAGCGATTGGGCAATTTAGGGTTTTGGGCACAGCTAGTTTGCACTGTGGTTTCAGCTGTAATACTTTCATTTTCTGTTGTTATTACTGGGAAAATCACATCCCCTGCTACATTTTATGCTACTGCTGGTGGAATTGCCGCTGCATTCATATCAGTTTTCTGGTCATTTGGGTATATTCGACTTTCGGAGAAACTCAAGAAAAGTGCTTATGACCCTTCAAAGGTAATTTGAGTTATAATTGTGTTAACATCTGATGCATTATTTATAACTTGAAGTGCAATTTTCTTGTATGTATGTTGTTATCTTTAAGTCATAGGAAAAACAAGTTGATTATCTCAACTGTATCTAGGTGTTGTTCTTAATGTGTTTTGTTATCATGTCTAATTGCTTACAAGTAACACCATACATGAGCTTGATTGATTATGCGTTATATACTCAGTTATGCATTTCAAGGACAGAAAGTACAGGGAAGATTCTTTGTCATTTCTTTCTAGACATTTATGTTTTACTTGACAGTATACTCATATAATAGGATCCATTGTGCTATCTAGATGGTTTATGTAAACTAAATGAATATGTCGTGCTCAAAGGAAAATTAAGCTGGATAACTTTATTCATTTCTTTCTCATTTTAAGTTTAGAGCTTTATGCTTAATATAGTTTTTGCAATCTGCACAAGGAATTCATTAACTTATTTGGAAGAAAAGGATTACACTTCTTAAATTGTTGGTGATCTCTCTGGTGTACATTGGAGTCTACTGAAAATTAGCAAAGGATTTATTGAAGTGCAACACAGCCTATAGACAATAATATCTGACTGTTTATGAGAAATGGGCTGTACAAGTATTAGCAGTCTTGAAGAAAGGGCAAAGTTGCCTTTTCCTCTGAAGGCGCATTATTTTGCACATATCACATTTATTTGAAAAATTAAACATTTCTTTGGTAATAAAAGCTGCTCATATCTGTGATGTAAAGTTTTTCCTGGGTTCTGTCACCACATTTTCTTCCTCAAAAGAGAATTGTAGTGACCCATTTGACTTGATCTAGATTAAGTCGCTTATTATGTATAGGATTGCATTCAAGTTTGAAAGATAAGTTTTATCGTGAAGGAGACTTATTTTTGCATAATTAATGCTTGTTACCTTATTCAATCTCCAAGAAAATTTAAATATTTCCCTTGATATTTCAGGCTCCTCCTCGTGCTGATGTTGTGAAAAGCTTGAAAAATGGTATAACTCTAAATCTTCTTGGAATGGGTGCTGCCATTCTTGGTATGCAAGCGACAGTGGGCTTACTTGTTGCAAAGGCTCTTACTTCCTCCACAAATCCTTATTACCAAGGAGTTTCTCCTGGCTATAGTCCTGTTCTTGCGTTGGATGTATTCTTGGTGCAGGTAATTCAATTTGAACCTCTGGAATACAAGTAATGTTTAGCTGAATTAGACACATATATGTGGAATTTAGGCTCTAGTTACTGCATTACTTTGACTCTCTATAAACCCCATCCTCTTCCCTAAAACTAGGAGAAGAAAGAAACAAAACTGGGCTCAAAAAGGAAGAGGAGCCCCGCCTATCAAAAGATTGAAGTCCCTTACTAGTCAATGTAAAAAATGACCTGCCAGCAATGTATGTGTAATTTTGTATGTAGAGAGTGACATCTGACTGGATCCATTTTAGAATGATAGTGACCAATATACGCATTAATGCATGTAAATCTAGGGGTTTTGGGTCTATCTATATACATATACTACACATAAATTTGAAGCTCACATTTCTCCATGCTTCAGTCAGATTTTGATATGATGAATATTCATGGTTTCTCAAACTAAGGAACATATATGCTTTATAAGGATAAGGTTAATGTGCAGGATTTTTATTTATAATGAATTGAACTTAGGTGTCATAAGTCATAACTAACTGCCAATATGTGTCTTGTTTGATCAAAGACAATTTTGTATGGAGAAATAATTTGATTATGCATGCCCTTAATGAATCTCTTTCTTCTGCAGGCATCAGCTAACACTATCCTTTCTCATTTTCTGGGACTTATGTTCTCACTGGAACTATTGCGCTCAGTGACATTACCTAATACAGAAAGTATTCCAGTCCCCAAACTCGCATAAGTTCTGCCTTTCTTGGTAAATATCATCAATTCGAAGCTCCCGCTGGATCTTGATTTTGTAGCCATAAATGTTGAGATCTAGAATAGTTAAAATTCAGTTTTACAAGCTGTTGGACGTAATTTTCAATCCTAAGATATGATCCATTTACAAGTTGCCATTTGCTTTCTTCTTTCATTCTTTTTCAAATAGATGCACCCAGCATAGGGCGATGATTTTGTTGATAAGCCCTATTTCCATAGGGAAAGTGGATAGCTTTGATTGAATGAATGTGCTTTTGCTTATCCATTGATCGTTACATATTTTAAAAGTAATCCTTCGAGGAAGTAAATCCTATGCAGTAAGCACTTGTAATCGGCCCATTATATTATACTTTTCCTAAATAACAACTAAAATTGGAAAAACTTATGCAAGCGTCTGCGTAAACTTAGAATAGGTTTTCAATAAAGAATATATGGGTGTGTCTAGACAAGCACAAAAGAAGGCGACATCATTATAAAAGAACGTTTCTCATGCCGTCAAAAAAATCGACTACAGGTATAATGTAGAGCCGAAATGAACAGGGTGGTTACAACCTTAATTCCATTGCCAAAAACACCAAGTTTCCAACAACATTGGAAGATATCTTTGTCCAATCCAAATGAACAGGTAACATGCTACCCCAAATGTATGAACTGCAGACCAAAACTAAATCAAGAATATGGGGTTTCCCTCAAGGGGAAAAAAGGTTCAATTCTCTCCCAAAAATATTAGTTATCAGGGTTAGTCCCTCTCCTAAGGATCGGTAACTCAGACTAGTATATGAAAACTGATGCACCCGAGCAAAATGAAATCAAAGCTTGAAAAACTCAATCCTACGCCCCTTGTCACACTTTAACACCAGTAAACCTGTATGTAAAAAAGAAGTGCAAATGCATTAGTGAGAGAGATAGCACAAAGAAAGTCAGAGTAAGCAAGTCAATCCAAACAAAGACAATTGGCTTTAACAATTTAAGATCACGTCTTAGAAGCACATAACAAAAGCAACCAGCAAAACTCTTGTGTGTTTATCACATTAAGGTCTCAAAACTTGCCTGCTTTTCTGGCTAACCTTGGAAGTTTTGTTTTCAACAGTGATTATTTGGGACATAATATGCACCTGAGATGATTGTTGCTAAATTATTCAATATTGAAACAGTGAGGGTACATGATTCTCACCAAACTTGTGCATCCAAATAGAAAAAGCAACATATGCTAAGAATCATTTGATGGAAGAGACTATACAGACCATATATTTATGACAACATACTAACTGCTGTGTTTTTAGCCCATTAACTTTAAATAAACTCGAACCTGTCAGAATTCAGAAACAAATAGTCTTGACTCTTCTGTCACTACCTCAAGATTTGACTAAAGCTCCCTTAAGTAGGCTTCCCAAATGGGTGCCCAGACTTCAAGTTAGCTCAATTACATTACAGTTTATCATATAGAAATCACATCACAAATCTCATTAATAACACAGATAAAGATCAGCAGGATAATATTTGGACAATAACATGCTTTTCCAAACATAGCCTCGGTATAAAGCAAATAATGAGGCATAGATAATAGACTACACCCCTCTTCTGTTTAGACCTTGTTCATGCTTTTTTTTTGTAATATCCAAAATTTAAAATTCGATGCCTCATGAATGTGTGTCCATTTGTGACCAAACAAAGAACATATTTGCAGGCCTGAAATGAGTAAGCATTAAGAGAAAACTTCAACCACTTCTGATTTATCTACTCGTTGGGAAGCTGTTTTATACATTTAGCAGATCCCATTCAATGAGCATCAAAGACATTTATTGATTTATTAGAACAAAATCCAATTGAAGAAGCCAGCACGAAACCATTAAGAAAAATAATTTTTAAAAAAGGGCTTCACAGGAAAACAGCATTGAAATGACATGCATAGATCTACGAATTTTAATATCATGCACTATGCTTAGGGACCAATTAGAACCAGCCAAATCATGAACATCCCTGATGATGCATAAACCTAAATAAATTGAAGAATCATAATCTTGAATTGTAACAGTGCAACATCTTCCTTAAAAAGTTGAAATCAGACATTATGCCATGCTTGGGATGAAATGTCAAAGGATCATTAAATTCTCAGTATATTATTTCTCTGAACTGACCGTTACAAAACGCGGTCTGTTACATAACCTTTAGTGGGCATGGCAGGTACTCTGGTTACAAGATGTGTATTTATTGGAGCAATAATCACTATATCGTATATTGCAATCACTTTAAGAGAAAAACTAATTGTTGTTGATCCAACATAATGCAACCCAAACAACGTCAAAAACGATTTCATTTTAGTCATTTAGATAAAAGTGATGTAAGGTAAGGGTAAAGGGAAGCAACTTGCCTACTGCATCTTCTTTTCCTTGTTTGAGGGCAAGGGAAGCTTCCTTAATACTGTTTCATCAATTTTCCTATATTGGGTTTGAATGATTTTGTGTGTTACTAAAAGCTTCTCATCTATCTGGTGCTGGTACTTCTCATATACCACAGGAACAGATAGACCAAGAATAACTCCTGCAAAATGCATTAGAAGAAATAAGCACACGTGATTAGAAGTAAAGCCATCATCAATCAATCTTATAAAAATGCATACAGTCTCATAACACTCACCAATATAGACCAGAGTGAGGAAGTTGAAGAAACTACCAATAAATGATAGTAACCACAAGCCTACAGCAACCTGAACAACAGACATATGGAAAACTTTTACTGGGAAAATACAATTTTAAAGATTTATATCAAAACCAATAAAAAAGTTCAGTGATAAAAATGTAAAACCTAACCTTAAGGAAGAGTTTCAAATTTCTGCCAATTGCAATGTCATGTGCAATTGACAATGCAAAATTGATTCGCACTTGTAACTCATCAGCAACCTTCCCGATAGTCTTCTCAGAAATTTCCAAATTAGGAAGGGGCGGCAAAGGTCTGCATCACAAAAGTAGAACCACTTTCCTCATTAAACCCTAACCAAACAACAGCAAAATCTAAAGAGACTCTCACATATACTCATAAAAAAGAGTAATATAACTTTTCTTTTTGTCCTGGATGCAATGGAATAGAATACATAAAAAAAGGGTAAAAACTTTAAGGAAAAAAAAATTAAAGTGATGCGGAAGGAATTAAAAATGGAAAATACCTGTTGAGAAGGGAAGCAGATTTGGCCCAGAAGAAGAGAATAACAACAAGGAGCAATAGAACATTGGCCACAAAAGATAAGAAATTATAACCGGCTCTTTCAAAAAGGTACCATAACGTGGTTGCAGAGGCTAAAATCACAACTCCGCCACACCATTTTCTCCACAAGAGCACATCAGCGACTAAAAACAATACAAACATAAAATTGAACTCCAAATCCAAATAGCACAATAAAATTATAGAATTCAAATTAAATCATGAAAACCAAATTAGATGTTGTTCAAATAACGTATTCGTACTATAACTGGATTCTGAATTATTAGTGTTCGGATTAAATTTTAAAAAAAAACCCGCAAAAATCTAATTATAGATATGATCGTAGAAGTAAAACAGATCTATCAGGAATATGTGTATATATATACTATGAATGAATACATATTATACAGGAATTACAAAGAGAAAGAAGAGACCTGGGCCACCACCAAGAGCTTGATGAACTGATAAGCGAGAAGTAGGGTTGGAATCTCCCATGGCGATTACTATTTTCTTCTCTTTTCTGTATGTGTTTGTTTTTTTTTCCTCTGAGAAATTGATTTTTTGAGAGAGGGAGGGAGAAAACTGAAAAGAAGAAAAGAAAGAGAATCCAAACGGAAACAGCAATAAAGAGAGCAACAGGTGATGATGTCGTGCTAATTAAAATGGGCTTTTCCAATGAATGAAAGATGGGCTCGGTCGGCCTATAATTCGGTCAGCTATCGCCTATCACAAATACTAACATTCAACATTTCATTGAATTTATCATTAGGGATTAATGTCCAAATTGGGTCTAAACCTTTCTAAATTTACTCAATTTGAGCATAAACCTTTAAACATGATCAAATTGGATCTAAATGTTAGTAAATTGTACCAAATTGGACCTATTTTGAATGGAAATTTGGAATTGTAGTAACGGTGCGTTCCAATTTCCGTCCAAAATAGGCTTAATTTGTTGTAATTTGCTAACGTTTAGGCCTAATTTGATCATGATTAAAGGTTTAGTCTCAAATTGAGCTTGAAAAGGTTTAGACCCAATTTGGACATTAGGCCAATTTATCAGTTATGGTTAAAAGGACTAGCACACCATTTACTTTGAATAAATTAATTAATATAAAATGATATTTAATGATGTTTGGCACGTATCATAAGACCACATTTTTGTTGATCAGTTCTTGAATTTGGATTTATGCCCTTTATTTTATGTTGTGAAACTTGTGACCAAATAATCTTCAGTCTTGGTAGTGCCTTCTAATTAGCTATACAATGTAACACTTTGAAGTTTGAACTCTAAAATCTAAATCAACCCCAAAACAAAAACACTCTTCACTTTGATCAAGGCATAGAGCAAAAGCCACAAGATTTCATATCACCTCACCAGATAAAGCAACAGTTGATCTGCACAATAGATCAGTTATAGTAAAAAACAAAAGCAGCAGCTGATACTTTTTCAACTCACGAAAACTTCCAAGTTCCATTCCACCCCTCATATTATATTCAAGAACACAGACCCAGTCGTCTGGGGTAGATTAAGCAGCAGGCAACAAATTAGCCAAAATAATGTGATCATTAAATTAGCTAATACAGTAGCCCTTTGTTTTGAAACACAAGTCTTCCTCCTTTTTAATAGATATGTCACTGCTTGTCTCAAGAACATATACATCTTCTTAAGCCAACAAAGGTTTCAATGAGTACAAGTAAATCAAACGAACTGATTTAATATGGGTTTGATTGAAGAACGGCATATGGTGAAGGTGTTCTGTCAGTCAGATTAAGCAAATTTCTGTTACAAGAAATCAAAACTTTCTGAACTTCTCTCTTTTTAACTTTCGTTCCCCCAAGCTTCATACCTTCATTGTCAAAATAATGTACACATGGTGGAAGACCAACTCTGTTGATAAGGACAAAGGAACCATGATATCGTATTTTTGGTATATCCGATTTGGGGATTCCTTCTGTTTCAAGCTGAATTCATTAGACTAAGCTTGGACCAGGCCAGAGGATACAAACCAGTGCAATTTTATTCAGTTTGCTGCTTCTTCATCATTGTCAGAGTCCCCTTCATCAGCTGACGACTCTTCTTTCCCGTTCTCTTCTCCTTCAGCAGTCGATTTAATCTTTTTCTCCTTTTTTCTTTGCTTTTTCTTTTGGCGTTTTAGGCGCTTCTTTGCTGTGCGTTCCTCAGCCGCTTTCAATCTTTCTTCCCTTCTCATGGTATACTCAGCAATCTCCTTCCTTTTCTGGTAGTCAGCATCCATTCTCGCAAGCCTGTCCTGCTCTTTCCGTCTCATCTGCCGATACTGTTGCAACAAACAGAAAACTTACTTTGAGAGAAAAATAAATAAAACATGAATGAGTACTTTGGAAGGTAGGTAGTCATCAAAAGTTTCATACCCAGATTTTCCAATTGTCACCAATCAAAATTTTTAAATGTGCACTTACTACTCTAGCTTAACAAAATGTGTATACTTTTAAGCCATAATATGCTGCACCAATCAAAAAGAAAACAAAGATAAGACCCATGATGTCCAATTGCACTAAGAAGCATAAAGACTGTACACAGCCAAAGAGTGGCACTTCTCTCATTCAATGATATGCTGCCTAAAGCAAATAAATGGTAATGCATTTTACATAAGTTAGAAGAACCTTCAAGCAAAACTTTATTGGGGCCTCAAACATTTGAACAATCATGAAAAATAGACACTTTTCAAAGCTTGGATAATCATCCTCCAGTTGGGAGGAAGCTCTAATATTGCACTTTCAGAACACTGAAGCGAGATAAGCACCTTTGCCCTAGATTAACTGCCTTGTGTGATTTGATGCCTAATGAACCATCATACAATCAAATTTTCATAGGAAGCAACTTTTGGAAAATCTATTCCTCCTTAGTAATCATAATATCTATAGTGTATCATACAGAGTCTAATAAACCTTATTTTTTCTACTATCTAAATAAAAGATGAAATTTAAATACTTATATAAATTATTATCTAGCAATTAAGATAGGCTTCTGTTTATGTCACAATGGATAATAATGTCAATAAGTTCCAAAGCATGTTTGCATTTCTATGTCTTCTCGATACCCAAAAATAGATACCCTTGAACACTAATTCCCTATGCCAAATTTGCTCAACTTGGTGCAGCAATCCAATTCCAATTTCATTTAGTTCAATCAGTCATTCAAAAAAAAAAATCAGCTAAATTCAATTGAGAGCAAGCTGTTAGAACCCTAAACAAGTCTAAGCGTTGCAATCCTAGATTTAGATCATTGAGTGATTGGATGTCTAATCAACCATCCTACAATAAAGCTTTTCATAAAATCTAAAGAGAACCAGCGCAAAGTGATCAATCAATTAGCTAATAGAGAATGCAAATGTTCAAGACCTCATATTCATAAGCAAGCCATAAAACACAACAATAGTTTCTTATTCCCCAATGGATAGTTATAATTATGAATTACCTGGTGGAAATCACCAGACCCGGAACCAGCAGAACTACCGGAGGTGTTGCTAACGCGGACGGGGACATTCTCTATAATGCGGCGAAGCTTAATCTCCAGGTCCTCTTCCTCCTCCTTGAATACCGGTTTCTCATACTCTACAATAGCCGTCGAAGTTGCCGACGGAGGACGCGGCGGTAGCCCTGGCTTCTGCTCCACTACCGTCAACTGAGTGTTGCCATCCTTCGGCCTGCCAGTCGACATCTCTGCCAAAACCCTAACGTCAAAGGATTTTGAGTTTCCTTAACAAATTTCGTTTCTTTTCCCAGTTTGGGACTTGGATTGGATGACATGACATGTTTTCCCTCTTTACTTAAAAGTAGTAATGGGCTGGACTCTTAAATGGACTTCATCTTTATTTTTTGGGTCATTTTATGGACCGTCTAATCTCTTATTGGCGCCCCACACAACATTTGATTTGTTAAGCAAACAAAGAGGAAAAAAAGAACTTTGGTACGTGCCCTCCATTTTGTCACACAAAATGTTTCATGTGTCCATCATGCGTCAGGTCATATGTTATCATTTTATTGATTCCAATACATCATTTATAAATTTTAATTTTTCTAATCTTTAAAATAAAATTTTAATTTTAGTTTAGTCTAAACTTAGTGAATTAGTTATATATTTTATTTCTAAAACCCTGTAATAATATTATTAATTATGGAATTTTCCTTTAAAATAAAAATAAAATTTTAATTTGGGGCTAAACTTAGTGAAATTAGTTTTGTATTTTTTTCTAAAACCCTGTAACAATAAATTATTAATTTTGAAATTTACTCTTAAAATAAAATAAAAATTTAATTTTGGGCTAAACTTAGTGAAATCAAGGTTAAATTTAATAAAAGGAATAAAAATAGAAAAAAGAAAGAAAGAAAGAAGACGCGTGACCTAACGTGTGATGGACACATCATGAGGGAGTATTGTGTGTGACAAAATAGAGAAACAAGAAGAATTATTCGGAAAAAAATTGGATTTTAATTTCCTCTACTTTTTATTTCCACCTTTAAGCACACAAAATGAAGAAGAAGTTGGATTTATTTAAGAAGGAAAAAGAAAAAGACGACCAAGTTGCTTTTTTCCCACCTTAATTTAGTAGTAAATAAAAAGGTTCAGAAAGCATCTTTTTCCATTTGATATCATAAGATTTTAATGGCTAGAAGCCTACAACCAAACTTTGTTTTACATTAATTAATTACTCATTATCCATTAAACAGTGACTTTTTTTTTCTCATTTTTCAATTCGTTAGTAATATTGATTCTCAACTAATTCTAAAATTGAGTTATGCAAGATTCGAAGTAGCGGAAAATTGTGTTTGGATAAACTCTTTGAATTTCAATTTTTTCAGTTCGATCGAAAGATTCGAATGCAGAGACATGTGCAATACATAGGAAAATCAAATTTAATTTATATTGGTATATGATATGAAACATCTTGTTCCTTCTCTGTCACGTGTAACATAGTTCTTTTTTGTTTTAATTATTGTTTTTTGTCCCATGATAATATTATCTAAGCTATAACATGCTCCAAATCCAACATAGAAATATAGAATTCGATTTGCTTCCCTCCGAGTCCGTGCATAAAATAAAGATTTTTTTTTGAAATATAAAATAAAGTTTTTTAAATTGGAAATTTACAATAACTCGCTTTTGTACAGACTAATTATGGTGGGATGACATGTCAGTTTAATTCTCCTCCGCATGTGCCGATGTGCGTAAAAATGTAAAATGCACTACATGTGAAATGCCTTGGGCCAATGGGAGTTGGCACAAATGGTTAAGGTTCGGACTCTTCGTGCACCTCACCTAGGTTCGAATCCCGCTGACCACAGTCTCCTATTTGGTAGGCGATCTGTAAATTCCGAAAAGCCCGCAGGTGAAAGTCCAATGGGTCCGTAAATCCCAAAAATGGATTGGCGGTTTGCCCTGGCCTTGGAGATGAGGTAGCCACCCATGCTCCTAAACTTTTTTTCACAAAAAAAAAGAAATGCCTTGGGGAAAAGGCAAATATTAAAAAAGAAAAATGTAAGGCTATGTTTGGTAGTAGTGAAAAACATTCTCCATTTTGCATCTCCAAAAATATCAAAGAAACTAGGCCGTGACATAACATGTGTCAACAGGGGCGGATGCATATAATATAGGGGGTGTGCATGGGTCCATCTTGGAATTTTGAAATCCTTAATAAGATGTATACAATTTGTGTTGGTGCCCACCCTTAATGGATTGAATTCAATTTAAACCCATTTTCCATTGATTAATTAACAAAATATATAGTATTTTCTATTGCTTAAGCCCAAATATAAAAGGCCTAAAAATATATGATGGTTTTTTACAAGTTTATTTATGAAAGATGTTGTGCCAATCCTGAATAATTTTTCTGGATCCGCCACTATGTGTCAATAAAAACAAGCATATTTTTAGAGAATGAAGATGACAATTGAGTGGAAATGAATAACATATTTATTTTATTTTGAGATTTTTCACTCCATTATCATCTCCATTCCCTAAAAAAATACTTATTTTCATTGTCACATGTTGTGTCACTACCTATTTTCTTTGATATTTTTGGAGATGAAAAATGGAGAATGATCTCCACCACCAAACATAGCCTAAATTTGGCAGAAGAAAACATCCTCCATTATTCTCTACTTACTGTTGTCTATGTTGTTTCTAAAATAAAATCGATGTGCTACATTAGTTCCAATATTCCATGGAATTTTTCTCTACTAATTGTTCAAATTGTGTCCTAATGTTTGTATAAATGTTAAATTTAAGACCTAACCTTTTAATTTGGTTAATTAAGTCCCTAATATTGTAAAATTAACTCAAATCAGTCAATGGTGTCAAATTGACATGTTGATAAACCCGAAAACATTAGGGACTTAAATCGACTCTAAGAACTTATTTGAGCTGGTTTTGCAATATTAGAGACTTAATTAACTAAATTAGAAGGTTAAATCCTTATTTGAGCATTTTCGCAAACGTTAAGAACCAATTTGAGCAATTAACCATTTTCTTTTTTCCTTTTAATGTTTGGGTTCCAACCTCAAATGAAAGTGTTTTAGTAGGTAGGAATGACAATAAAATGGGATGAAGGCAAGGATGCTTTAACAACCAAGAATCTTTGTCTCGCCCATTTGGCATCGAATTGCAATGAAATGCACAAGTTGTACAATTGAAGTCTTAAAATGTGGGGTTTGATGAAATTGGACTTCACTAATTGTCTCTCGGTAAATCTTGTTGGTTGATTTTGAATTGGATATTTTTCATTTTTGTACAAAAGTAAAGTTTCAGGGTAAATTTGTGTTTAAAAAAATGCTATGATCCCAATTGATTCAACATGATTAATAGAATCAACTTTCTTTCCAACATAATTAGCATGGATGATATTCTCCTACAATTTTAGTTAATAAATTTGTTAAGTCATTTTTTTGTACCGAATTTGTTAAGTCATTTGGAGTTTAATTATGCAGGATTTACATAATAAAAATTATGTCAAGTACATATCAGAAAACATGTATCACCTACTTAGAACGGCTCAATTCAAATCCTCTAAAAAATCTAAGCATATAATATAAGGTACAAGTATGAATGGCAAATTAGATGAAATATTGACTCTGTATAAGGTAATTCGAGATACATATATGTTATTTTGAGTGCAATATTCTCAATTGATTCAACAGGATTATTGGAATCAATTTTCTTTGTAACATAATTAGCATGGATGAAATTCCCCTACACTAAAGTCAATAGATTTGTTAAGCCATTTGGAGTTTAATTATGTGGGATTTATCACCTACTCAGAATGGTTCGATTCAAATCTTCTAAAAATCATAATTTAATAGGAAAACATGCATATTATGTCAAGTACATGTTTCAATGGCAAGTTAGATACACACTGAATTGTCTAAGGTAATGCGGGATACGCATATACTATTTCGGGTGCAACATTTATAACATTATAATCAAAATAGCCTAAGACAGTAAGGACAATAAATATACCAAAAAGTATACAAAAGAATGAGAGAGAAGGTTAGATGCTTTAATTGTTCCTAGGGTTTGGTACATTCATCAAATAGATTATACTCCCTTTGTTCCTTTTTAATTGTCCCTCATATTTTCTTTTCCAGAAATACCCTTCTTGAAACATGCATTTAATTAGAGGGAAACAATGGCTAAAGGGCATTATAGGAAGATTAAGTGAAATTGTAATAGAATTTAGGAAACTAACTGAAATTAACTACTTTTCTTAAAGAAATAAATCGTTTAAAAGGGACAATTAAAAAGAAACGGAGGGAGTACCATTGAAGTTTTGGAATTAGGGATTTGATGAAATTGAACTTTATTAATTGTCTATCAAGAAACCTTATTGGTAGATTTTGAAATGAATATTGCTCCGTGCTATAGGTTCAAGGTAAAATTGTACGTTCCAAACCAAAACAAGAAAAAAAAAAAAGGAAAAGTGTTTTGGTATGGCATGATCCAAATTGTAAACAATAGGATTATTGGAAAAATTTTCTTTCAACATAAAGAAATTATCCTATATTAAAGTCAATAGATTTCTTAAGTCATTAACAATTTGGAGTTAATCATATGGAAATACATAACAATAATTATGTCAAGTACAGAATAGAATACATATATCACCTACTCAGAACAGTTTAATTCTGATCTTCTCAAAAAATATAATTTAATAGTAAAAAATACATATTATGTCAAGTACACGTCTGAATGACAAAATAGATAAACACTGACTCTGTATAAGGTAATCCGAGATATGTTTCCACTGTTTTAGGTGCACTATTTATAACATGATATTGAAAATAATCTGAGACAGTAAGGACAGTAAATATACCAAAAAATGAAAAAGAAAAGTGAGAGAGATATTAGCATGGATGAAATTCTCCTATATTAAAATCAATAGATTTTAAAAGTCATTTAGAGTTTAGTTATGTGGGGTTTACATAACAATAGTTATGTCAAGTACAGATAAAAAAAACGTGTATCACCTACTTAGAACAGCCCAATTCAAATATTCTAAAAAATCATGATTTACTAGAAAAATAGCATGCATATTATATCAAGTACACGTCTGAATGGTTAATTAGGTAGACATTGGCTCTGTCTAAGGTAATGCGAGATACGAATCTGCTATTTTAGGTGCAATATTTATTTATAACATACTAATAATTAATCATAATAACCTAATGCTGTAAAAATACAGAAAAATAGAAAAAAAGAAGGCTAAATGCTTAAATCATCATTAGGGTTTTGTTAGTTTTTCAAATAGAAGTTTTGTAATGGGGATTTTGATGAAATTGAACTTCAATGAACTCCCATTACTTGTCTGCCAAGAAATCTTATTGATCAATTTTGAATTGGATATTGCTTCATTTTCAAACAAACTTTTGTTAATATAAAGATTCAGGGTAAGTGTTTCAATAAGAAAAGAGTGGTTTGCTATATGATCCCAAATCCCAATTAACCCAACAGGATTATTAATTGAATCAATTTTCTTTGTAACATGATTAGTATCAATTCTCTCCATAGTTTTTTTTTCCTAGTAATTAAGTGGGGTTATCACATAAAAAATTTCAAAACCGTCCACAAGTTTGACTTCAAATTTTGTCTGTTATTAGTTGTTACATTGATTTTGATCCTTAGCCGCAACTATTATTCTTTTCATCCAAGTAAAATCGTCACTTGATTAACGAAAAAAGTCCACCACCTTGACATTCTTTTTAATTAAACAAAATAGAAATAGACATGTTTATTTTTTAAAATAGAGAGGGAAATCAAACCGTCAAGTGTCAACATAACAACAAGAAAATATGGAACTATTAGGTGTAGCAGGTAGCAACAATAATAAATTCAATGTGATGCTTATCATGCATTAATTCAGTTAAATTAATCGTTAATTGTACTCCTAAATCCAATTTTAAATTTACTCAAAAAAAAAATCCAATTTTAAATCCTACATTTAATTAACAAACAAACAAGCCAGAAAGTCCGTTAATTTTGTTCATTTGCTGTTGCTGGTATTCCTGATTCGGAATGACATATAATTAACTGAAAAATGAAATTTATACAAACTTCAGTTGCGTCAAAGAAGTTTCCTCTTGACGGATTCGGGTCGGTGGTTAACTGGTTACCGACTAGTGTCGGTGGCCAGAAAGCCGTTACAATGTCATCTCCGATGGCAAGTTTACAGTCTGGATTGTCCACGTTGGCATTCATTTTGCACACTCATAACAACTCAAAACCGAATAAAACGACAAAACTAAATTAAATTTAAAAAATTAATTAAGAAAAAGGAAAACTCAAATTGCTCATGTTATGGCGTCCAACCTGGATGAGTCAAACTTATCCTCTTCCTTTATTTCTCCTCAATCTCATGATTTTCTCACTCTCCAGAACACCCTTTAGGCTATTTCCATTTCAGCAACTTCCATAACTGTACGAGTCAAATCAGGAAACTACCAAATTGAAATTCCAATATTACCCTTTAGGATTTATTGGGATTCTCAGAAATTCAGTCTCTTTGCCTACGTGGCCAGCAGCAAACGTTATACAGCTGTATCATCATTCAACCGGTTACTGGTCAATACCAGTTCACTAAACGCTTATTACCTGTATTAGTTAACCGGTTCTATCAGTTACCCTAACCCATCTCCTTTATAAACCATTGTTATTCCTCTGTTGCCTCTTGCAATACAATGTCTTCTTCTAGTTCTCTTCCGTTTCTCTCCACCGCCTCTAAAGAAAACAAGAAACCAAAATCCTCAAAAAGCCAAATGGGTCAAGATTCTGATCGGGTCAAGGGACCATGGAGCCCCGAGGAGGATGAGACGTTGCGGAGGATGATTGAACGGCAAGGTGCCAGAAACTGGACAGCGATTTCCAATTCGATTCTTGGTCGAACAGGGAAGTCATGCAGGCTCCGTTGGTGCAACCAGCTGTCGCCGGAAGTCGAGCACCGCGCTTTCACGCCGGAGGAAGACGAGATCATCGTGAGAGCCCATGCCAAGCACGGCAACAGATGGGCTACCATCGCCAGGCTCCTCAACGGCCGCACCGATAACGCCGTCAAAAACCATTGGAACTCGACGTTGAAACGAAAGCTCTCGGAAGCTGGAGATTCTCTTCAAGAAACGGAGAGAAGGCCAGCAAAATCATCAAGATCAGCAAGCAGTGTTAACCCGGGGAGCCCTGCCCGTTCTGACGTTAGCGATTTGGGATTGACGTCCGTTGCTGATGATCTGGTTCGCTCTGGCGTTTCAACTAAGCTTACCGTTGCTGATGAGTTGGTTCGCTCCGGCGTTTCAACTAAGCTTACCGTTGCTGATGAGTTGGTTCGCTCTGGCGTTTCAACTAACCTTACTCTTGGACGTTCTTTGAGCCGGCCGATCATCGACTTGAATGACGATAACTCGGGTGTGGAGAAAGATTTTCCAACTCAAAAGAAGGGGAAAGAGTTGCAAACTCAAAAGAAGGGGAAAGAGTTGCCAACTCAAAAGCTGGAGATTGGAGCGAAGAAGACGACGTCGACAGGTGAGCCGCCGCAGCTTTTGGCTACCTTACAAGAAATGATAAGGGAAGAAGTGAGGAATTGCATGGCCGAGTTGGGTTTTCAGTTCCCGACTGAAAGTGTGAGAAATGCTGGGGTTAAGAGGATTGGAGTTAACAGGATCGAATGAGATTTATATAGTTTGAAATTACAAATTACAGTACTATAGTTATCATTTTAAGATATGGGGCTAAGAAACCAAAGAATAAGAGCTTCTTTCGAATGGTAAAGGGAAAAAAAACAACCCCAAAAACTGAAAAAAGAAGAAATGTAGGAATTTTAATTTTGTTAGAACTCAGATGAATTACATATTGAACTGTACTGGCCAAAGAGAAAAGAAAAAATTACTCAAGAATTCCGTTCTTTCTTCTGGAATCTGGATACAAAATATTTGTTTTGATTAATTATATTGTTGAGAAGAATATGAACGACTTAACTTCCGTACATGTACGGTCGGTACTTGACGTCGTACGGAATACCGGAATTTTTGTTGAGGATGTTGGAAAATTGTTTTGACTTATAGTTGCCAATTGCAACCTGCCATTTGCAATAAGCAGTGGTACTATCATACTATGGGTAACATTGCCATATATAAACTTGGAAAAATTGGGAAAGTCTGCAGCTAATTTTTTTTCTTTTCCTTTTGGTCCTCTTTTGCAACGAAATGTCGAAATGATCTAAAATTTTGCATTGCAATCCCTCTCTGTTGAAATGGTTCATACAGTACAGAATTACTATATTACAACAACAAATAATCACTACTATTTGTTTTGATTTGATGATATCCCCTGGCGTGGTTAGTGTACGATAGTAGTTCAGATGTGAACTACTCCAAAATCACATAGTATTAAGATTAAGATAACAAATATAACACTAATTAGTGACATTTTTCTTTGTCAAGGGAAAAGAAATTGATCTGATACTACAACAAAAATCAAAGTGATTTTTTTTTCATTGAATTAGATGTTTAATTGCAACAAACTTTCTTATTAGTTGCAAGCTTTTATTATTATTTCACGTTTGCACCATTTCCATATTTTCAATTTGTTATCTATCTAGGAATTGCATGTGTATATGTACATGATCTACATGTCTTTCAAGTTTTAAAATATTTGAATACATATCCTCCATCTGTAGCAATGTAGCATTAAGACTAAGTTCGTTCGAGTCTGGTCATTCTATTTTGAGAATAAAACTCATCAACAATACTTTTTGATTCATCAGTGACAAATCACGCGAATCAATTAATCGTTTAAAATAAAAAAGTTTATACTAGAACATAAAATCAAGCTGAATATAAACATATATCTTAGTAACAACTAGCCAACAACTATAGCATGTAAGAGTGGCACTAATTAAAATTAAAAATAAAAATAAGAGTACAACATACCTAAAAAAAAAAGTAACAAACTTAAGTTGAATGAACAATGCTACAGCCCAGCCCCAGCCTGTTGGCACTTAGCCCAAGGCGAAATCATCCCAAATTCAAAGAGATTAAAACGGATTATTGGGTTTGGTTCTCTGGCCCAAAAGGGGTCCATGTTAACGCTTGGGTGATTAGGCAAGCGTAGGTTGGTGCCCCGTCAGAGCGAGAGCGAGAGAGTCGTCGTCGTTTTTACGTTTCCGTCTTCTCATCTCAAGTGAGAGAGACTCTCACAGCTCCGAGAAAAAAAAAAATGGAAAATAAAAGAAAAGAAAGAGAGAAAGAGAGAAAGAGAGAAAGAAAGAAGAAGATTCCAACAGATCTTCGATCAAAGGAGCAAATCGAACGAAAAGAAGAAAGGAAAAAGAAAAACAACGTAACAGAGACAAAGATGTTACCAACGGTTAACAAAACGCGTTCGTCGCCGTCCTCATCTCGACCTAATCCCATGTTCCCTCAGTACCTCCGTCGAATTGTCAAGGTCCAATCTCTTTAACTCGCTGGATCTGATCTTCAATTTCATATATTTCTCTTTACTGTTCGAATCATGAATGGAAATTGTAGATGTTGCATCTTTTTATCCATTTTTAGCTTTCGGTTTCATGTCGCCCCTTAGCTCTAATGCTTGATGGAATTCGTCCATTTACCTTATATTATATATATATTTTTTATTTTGTTGTTATTATGCTTCAAATTTTGGATTTAGTGACCAGTAATGTGTTGCCTCATGGAGTAGACAAAAATTTTGGAAATGATAAGAGAGAACTGATCAATGTGAATTGTTAAATCCACATTCGTTTTTCATTTCAAATTGAGAGAAGTAATGACGAGAGGATTAAGTAAAAATTGGATCCATTGGATCCATGATTGACATCACGGAAACATGTTAACGTTATAATTCCTTGGATAATTTCTCTTCGATTTTCTAATAATTCAGCAGCAATTTTCGAATCAAATGAATAAATTGACTTTTCACTTTGATGTATATCTTTGCAAGTTAAATTTGAGCATCATGAGGACATTTTGCCAAGATATTCAGTTTAAACCTCATGAGTGGTTTTATGTCTAATGTAAATTCTTAGTTGTCCTTTCTATGCTTTGTTATTCATTTTACCTAGATATGGATGTATGCCTCTACTATATCTGCATTTAAGCGATTCATTTTCCATTGCCTCAATCCTCAAATGAAGTAGGAAGTCATATAATGTGTAAAATTTGGAAACTATATATTATAATTTCTAAGCATTATGTTGAATTGTAGCCGTCATTTTGTTGATCATCCAATGAAACATGGTATGCAAATTAACTTGGCGTAGTATGCATGGGGTCATTATAACTATTTTTCTCATCATGTTTCTTTTTCCTTGTTTGCTCTTCTAGTGGCAACAAATGGATATTGAATATACATTCTGGCAAATGCTTCACCTCTGTACTGCACCAAAGGTCGTGTAAGTATCCTATCATTATCATCAATACACTTGTTTCCTTTTTTCCATCATGAACCAGTTACTGATCTATACAATCCCAGGAATAGAAGAGAAGTACCTATATTAACACACACCAATTCTTTATTGCAGAATTCTACTCTCTTAAGTGTACTGATCTATCTTTCATTCTTGTTGCTTCCCATAGATACTGTTTAAATATTCTTAAATATGCTTGTTTATAGTATTATTCTTTTGGTGGGCTTTATTAGGGAAGGAATGGAAGGGATTATCTGATAATAGAAATAGTCTTTTTGAGTGCGGAAATCTACTCTTCTAATTATATTTGTTTTTATTTTGCATATGAATTTCTATGGCGGGTGCAGCTATCAGCACACAAAGTACCATAAACGTAAGTGCATTTCAGTTCAATCTTCTTCTTTTCTTTTTTAAAATTTTGATTAGTTTATTTGAAGTTGGACGAGCTCTGTTGTTAATAAAGACACTGCTTTTGTTCTTAGAGGCCTATTCATTCTGTTATGGTTTGATATTTAGGTGGACATTTATTTTCTGGAATCATAATTGTCTTCTTCTTCTTCTTCTTCCCCCTTTTTTAATTTGGTTTCTTCTGAGACTTTTCTCATCATGTAACCTTCTGAGTTTATCTTTTAACTTTTCATAATAATTTTTTTATAGTTTTCCTTTCTATTGAAAGATTCTATCCTTAGTGAGATGAATTCAATAGTATAAAAAAACTCATTTGAATTTCTTTTTTTATCAGTTTGTTCCTGAATTTTGGAAACTTTATTATCTATGGGATGTTGTAGAAAATCCAGTATTGATGAATGCTTGTATCATATGAAATGTGGATATGAAAGTGGAACAAGGTTTGGCTGCTGGTTTGCATTTGATAAAGTTTGACTCGCATAATATGAGAAAACATCACGGATTAGAAACGTCTAAAATTACGGATTTGTTGGTTAACCTAATTACGGATTTGTGGGTTAACCAAATTTAAATGTGGTTGAGGAAGTGTTGTAAGCCAATTCGTCTTTTTCCTATGGAAAGCACAGTTAAGTCTAAAATTACGGATTTGTGGGTTAACCAAATTTAAATGTGGTTGAGGAAGTGTTGTAAGCCATTTCGTATTTTCCTATGGAAAGCACAGTTAAGTCTAAAATTACGGATTTGTGGGTTAACCAAATTTAAATGTGGTTGAGGAAGTGTTGTAAGCCATTTCGTATTTTCCTATGGAAAGCACAGTTAAGTCATTAAGAGCTGGGGTACTAAATACTTTGTATAGCTTTTTGCCTTTTTCTTTTCTGTTTGTAAGTGTTATGTCCAGACTCGTTAATAGGGTAAAATTATTAAATTGTTTCCATTATATCATGGACCTAAAATTGTGTTTTTTCTTTTATTTCAGAAACCAAGAACCAATGGGCACGTGACGACCCTGCTTTTGTTGTAATCTGTAGCCTTCTTTTGGCAGTTGCAACTGTAGCTTACTGTGCTGCGTAAGTTTCTTATACACTTTCAAGCAGGGATGCATATAATAAGAATGAACTAGTAGCAGCTATACTTTAAATTTCTTATGTTAAACTTTTAAAAGCCTTGGATAATTTGTAGTCATGAGTATCATGTTGCGGTGCTGTGTCAAAAGATTGCTAAGGTCTTTCTAGTTATATCATGGCCCATAACAATCTAGTTATATATTGGATTTTATTCTACTTTTTTTCTTTTTCGTTTTCTTCTAAGCTTTGAAAGTTTTTATGGCCCTCATCACCATAATGTGCTTATATTCTTTTTCTTTTCACTTGTCATCTCTCTGATGCAGGTATGACCACAGTGCTGCACATGCTGTTTTTGTAGTTATTTCAGTATTACTTTTCCACTTTTTACTCGCAGGTGTATTTCTGGCTACATGTTGTTGGTAAGTCAATATCTCTTTTGTTTTAATGCTCTAGAGCTACTATGCATGAGAAGATATGTCTTCCATTTAGCTCATCATTGACATTAATTGTAGCTTATGTGCCGATCATATAGATTCTGAAGCTTCATAATTTAAGCTAGTGCCAGTCAATCTTTTAGAATGCTCAATTAGACTTGGTTATATAACTACAGCTTGACAGTAGAATGTTGTATTAGGTCCTACATCAGCATAGTCTAATTTACTATCTAAAACAATTAAATTCTTGTAGTGGTTCATATTAGTTGATTATTTGGTTAATTGGAATAAAGAATTACTGGATTGAGTTCAAATGAGAATAACTACTCTATAGTTTAATGTCCTCCATGTTCCATATATGCAAGTTTCGATCTAGAACCATCTTCATACTCTGGTAGATATATCTTTTCGGAGCTTGATTTCATGTGCTCTTTCAAACATGTAAAATTGTTTTATAAATGAGCAAATAAGGGTTGATTGGTTGAAATATAGTTCATAACGTTAATATATAGGCTTTAATGCTCTATTGAAGCCACAATATATCCCAAATGGTGGAATGTGGAAGAACTTGTATGGTACATGATGCCATGATGGTTCTTGGTTTTTTAAATGGGTCCAAGGTTGATGCAGAATGCTACTGTTTCTTTAATTTTTGAAATGTTATTTAGTATTCTTTTTATTGGTTCACACGGAATGTGGTTTAACATTTTAGGAATTTACTTATGGTTGTGGGATGAACCTGGCAGTAGTTCATAGTCTAGAAGACAATAATGTTACTGAAGGAGAGCGATCAAGCTTTCCTTTACATATACTTGGGCTTACTTCCAGGGCTTGATTCCTTTAGAGATCCAAAAGGAATCCATTTACATATACTTGGGTTTACTTCCAGGGCTTGATTCCTTTAGAGATCCAAAAGGAATCTGTGGCTGAAAGTCTAACACCAATTTACCTATATCTGGAGGCTATTGCGTTTACATTGTAAGCTATTTGCCTATTGTGTTTCCACTAAAAAAAAGCTTTTTAAAAAACTGCAAGACAGACGTAAGAATGTGCATGAGAATGCTGCATTTTCTGGCTCTGGCATATATGTAAAGATAAAAGAATAGATAACCTCTTAGCACCCGCAAGACACCCTGCCTCAACTGTTATGGTCCAGATAATAAATTATGATTAGGTCACGTTTGGAGCTGTGGTGCTGTGTGGAGTGAGACCCATCTCACCCATACAACCCCTCAAACAGCCCTTGTCCCAGCTCCAAATGGGATTTCAGCAGTCAAATGTAACTGGTTGAAAAGCTTGAATGGCTGGAGAATCTGCTGATTATTCTGATTAGTTTCTATTGCTTTTTTTAAGGCTGCAGTAGTATGCATCAGTACCTTCGTGTTAGTAGGTTTTACATGTTGCATAAAGGTGTATCTTTTTTATGGTCATTTATTGATCCCTGACTTCATGCAGGTTCCTAACAAATTCTTACCTTCGGGAAGAGGCTCCAAATAGTCATGTGGTTGAACAACGAGTTGAATGGCAAGTCTGGAGTCTACTTCCTAATATATCTATATATGAGATGTTGCTGTGTGTTGGTTTAATACTGAATGGATAGATTTGGTTCATCAGTTCATTCGAGTTTTTTTTTTCAAGCAGCGGGTAGCTTGTGAATGTTAGTATATTAATAATCGTGGGGTTCTAACTGGGGTTTTCCTTTGTTTGAAGGCTGTATGCATTTGATGTGCACTGCAATTCTTTCTTCCCGATGTTTGTAATGCTTTACGGTAAGTTTATCATTAATTGCTGTTTGGCCTTTCATTTATAATTTTAATGAATACAGAGGTCTAACACTGTGGTTTTTGGCAGTAATACATTATTTTCTATCACCGCTTCTGGTTGCCCACGGTTTTATACCGGAATTGCTGTCAAATCTGCTTTTCATGGTGGCAGCTTCTTACTATCACTACCTCAACTTCCTAGGTTATGATGGTAAGCTCATCTGTTTGCTCTTTTATTCACATGTTTGGTGGCCCTTTTTCATATGGAACTTCTTGAAGAAATGGCTAATTAAACCTTTGAGAATTGACATATCTATCTTGCAGTACTTCCCTTTTTGGAGAGAACAACATTTTTCCTCTACCCAATTGGCATCGTAATCGTTCTCTCTCCTATATGTGAGTGTCCACTTGATACTACCTTATTCTTCTTTTGCATGCGTGTCTTATAAGCTGAAACTGAGCTTCTTTTTCCGTGCAGTGATTTTAAGTGGCTTCAATCCTTCGAGATATTTTATGAACATATACTTTAGCCATAGATTATGATTTTCTAACCCTCGAGAGTAGTGCGAATTGTAAGATCAGTGACTAGTTTGGAGAACTTCATGTGTCGACGCTGGAAGGCTTGATGTTTGCATACATGTTACAAGGGAGAAATTCAGCAGAAAAGGAAAAGAAGAAGGGTAAAGGGAGCAACTCAACCTGAAGAAGCCTTTGTAGCCTTCTTCAGTGTTCTTTTACTTACTACCATCAGGATCAGAAATCAGAAGCAGATGAAGTTAGGCTAGAAAATTATTTTTGATCAATTGATCAAATGGGAGAGCTATTCAAATATAATGATTTTTGACCCTTATCAGATCTCTTTGTTTTCTTATTAAATATTTGTGTTCTATTACAAAAATCATAGCTGATGGGATCTTCACGTTTGTCCATGCATTTGTCATATATATTATAATACATGTTCGCTGTTTTCTTTCTTTTTTTCTTGGCAAGACATGTTTGCTGTTTTCAGATGATAATAATACCGAAGTGATGATGGAAATGAATTTTTTGTATAGCCTTTGCCTGTAACCAAATTCCAGCTCTCAAAAACTAGTCCTTCAAGCCCCAATTTCCCCTCTCTGTCCACTCTTCTTCAGCCCAAACTGAAACAATGGGCTATACATCAGATTTTTACCAAACTTAAAAACTTTATAAAAAAAAAAAAATGGATGTAGTCGACATTTATTCTGATTCTGGCTGGCTTAATATAGATGTAGCAGAAAGCCAACCCACTCTAATAAAACAGTGAACGTGCCTGGATTCGGCATCCTAACCAAATTGTTACACCATCTTTCTTTTAGTTCTTTCTTTGGGTGAAAATTGTTAGACCATCTTTAGTTTGTGGCCTTCTTACTCTACTGAAATGAAATAGATTTTCTTCAAAAAGCAATCCCCCCACCTAAAAAAAAGAGCTATATAGTTTTACTCTGTTCCTGTTCCATGCATTTTTCCTTTTCTAACGAAACTATCCCTTAAAAAAAAGAGCTATATATAGTTTTCCTCTGTTGGATTAGGCAACAAAAGTTCATTATATTAGCAAAATTGAAAAACTCAAGAGCAGTTTTAGTAGGAAAAGAATGGTAATGAAGAATTTTATCATCACTCTGTTTTCTGAAAGAGAAGTTGTTATTGCTTTTGTTCAAATGACTATTTCTTTTTCCTTTTAAATTAAGTCTTAAGGATATTGTTTAGGCCTTTAGCTTAGTCCATTAATTAAATAAACAAATTATTTGGTAAAAGAGAACCCATGATTGCTGATTATACCAAACCTTGAAAACGACTCTCAATTTCAAAAGAATCACATCCCAAAGGTGGAAAAAACTACTACCAATATATGAAACTACAAATGTCAGCAAAAGAGACTCCCTAACTTGACATTTTTCTTTATCTTATCTTATTTGTGTGTGTGTATATTATATTATGATCAAAGTTAGGTGACGTTTCATTGTCACTCAAAAGAGTCAAGATATACCCACCACCACCAAATTTAGTGGACAAGTCACCACAAACAATCATACTCAATTTCATTAGTAATTGTATAAGTTTACGAATTTCAACATTAATGAATAGAACCCATAAAGGACAAAACAAAAGCTCATATATTTTATATATTATTTTTCAAATCACCATAAGCATTGAAACAGGAAACCAATTTTCTTTTTAGCTTGAAGAACAAACAGAGAAAAACAGAGCAAGAGGAAAAACAGAGTCACTTTTCCATTGCTGAGATGTATATGGTGTGTTAAGTTGAAGGAGTTTTTGTTGGTATTTCACTTTTTTCTTTTCCTATTACTCAAGTTTGCTTCCGGCAACATCCACGACGAACCTGTAGCGAACATCATTCTTCTCGAGCCTCTCCATGGCTGTGTTGATATAATCCATCTTCACAACTTCAATCATTGAGTTTAAATCCTTCTCTTTACAGAAATCAAGCATCTCCTCTGTTTCCTTCATGCTCCCAACGAAACTCCCTGTAATTACCTTTCTCCCTATACATTATGGAAACAGAGAAAACAGAGAAAAAAACAGAGCAATCAGGACATTTGTAAAATGATAACTCATTTAACCTTAAGAACCTTATCATCATACTCATTTGCAAGAAATTATTAATCCTAAAACCCAAAGAAGATGGATACTTGTAAAATCTGTACAAAGTAAGAGAGATTTCAAAATTGACTCACCAAGCATGACCATGGGGGTAACAAACTGAAGAGGAGTATTGATAACACCAGTCAAGATCAACTTTCCATCAAGTTTCAACACTGAAAGGTAAGGCTCAAGGGGATGAAAAACAGGCACGGTATCGATGATATAGTCGAGTGAATCAGCAATCTTTTGCATGCTTTCAGCATCAGAGCTGACTACATAATCATCAGCACCAAGATGCTCCAAGGCCTCAACTTTTTTCTTGTCTGAAGAGCTGATAACAGTCACATGGTGTCCCATTGCTTTGGCTATCTTCACTCCCATGTGACCTACTCCTCCAAGCCCCAAAATCCCTCCTCTTAACCCACTCTCCATTAGACCAAAGTGTTTCAGTGGGCTGTAAACTGTCACACCAGCACACAAGAGTGGAGCCACCTGTTCTGCTGCCATTCCATCAGGGATTTTCACCACAAACCTAAACATAACAACAAATAAGTTCATTTACCAACAAAAAACTTGGTAATTTAAGCATTGTTTGATGCTAATTTGACTTGGAATAGCTATTGCCTATTGGTGTTTTGTTTTTTGATTGGACCCTAAGTATACACTATATTTGATTTATATTGAAGACCTAATTTGGCTAGAAAATTAAGTAGGCTATTCTAGAAACTTGAGCAATTTAAGGAAACTGGTGATTGAAAAAGATCATTTGTTTTATAAAAATGGGTTGTTTTGATTTTGAGATTGTGATTCTTACTTTTGATCAGCGACCATGGAGGCAGCAAAGCCACCTTGAGTGGGTTTGCCATCAGTGTAGACATCATTGTAAGACCAAATCTTCTTGTTGCAGTATTGTTCATTGTCAGTGTTGCATGGGCGGCAGTTTCTGCAACACCCAACAATACAACCAACGCCAACTATCTCTCCTACTCTGAATTTGGTCACCTGTGATCCTACTTCCAACACCTCCCCAACCACTTCATGCCTAACAAAAAGGAGAAAAAACCCAAACTTAAAATAACAGTCCAAAAACACCAATTTCAAAAAAAAAAAAAAACAAGCAAAAGGGTAAAAAAATTATAATAAAAGGAGGAGTCTTGGCAATTGAAAATCATAAAGGAAAGGATTTTATCAAGTACCCAGGAACCATTGGGTAGTTTGACATGCCAAGATCATTTTTGGCTTGATGAAGATCAGTGTGGCAGATTCCACAGCAAATAACCTTGATAAAAACATCTTCTGGACCTGTGTTTCTGCAATTTTTTACAAAAAGACAACGATATATCCATTAATTAATCTGTAAGACTAAGAACTCATAAATGAGCATTAAAAGAAGGGAAAAAGCATCAAAATTTAGAATACCTGAGAGTGTAAGTGTAAGGAGACAAGACTCCAGAAGGGTCTCTGGCAGCCCAGCCTGTGGTTGTTCTCTCAGTTTCAAGACTGCCCATTTTCACTGTATCAAAATTGAAAATTCTCTTTCGGGCTGCTTTTTTACAAAAGAAAGTTGGGAATGGGAGAATGAGATAATGAGGAATCCAAGAACAGCTATCCTATATATATACAGGAACAAATAGACAAATTTGAGGTTCCAAACTTTCCTTCCACTTCCAACTTGAAAAGGGACATCTCAGCAATGTGAGTAGGCCAACGAAAACGAAGTTGCGGTAGGTGAGTGAAGGTGGGAATTATACCCTACGTGCTATCCATTCTGCACCCTCTTGGAACTCTAACATGATTGGTCCACATCAGCAAAACAGAACATCCGAAGTTTCTTAGTTGAGTCTACAATTAGAGGAACAAAGAAGATCTTTGTTTGGTTATGTGGAAATATAATCAGATAATTAACTTGCATATGATACTGCGTCATGCACATGTCAGAGGCAAGAATGATTCTCTACTAGAAATATTTATTTATTTATTTATTTATTTCTTTTTAAATTTGATCGACTAGGGAGAGTGGGTTGCCTTGTTCTTTATGTTATTTATGTTAGGGCCAAAATTCCGAGGAGTTGGTAGCCACATCCTTAACACCTCTTTGGCAAACAATATGATTATGGAAAATGCAAGCTTGTTCTAAATTGCAATGTCAACGTAATATATAAATAAATAATAATAATTTTATGGCTTAGACATTTTTTCAACTAACATATCTCTCTTAAATGATTTCTTTTTTGTTTTTCTAATTATTACTTACAATTTTTTTCTTTTATGTTTAGTTAGATACTAGTAATTTGAGGTTACAAACAGTGACGGAACCAGAATTTGTATATTGGGGGGCCGGGATATATGTATGTGAGCATATATATTATAGATTAATAGATATATAATATTTTTTATATATAATAGGAAAATAATTTTCGTACAATTTTTTATATTCATTTTTTATACACACATGATTTGTAGCCGATAAAATACCTATGATAGCTAGGTAGATATATATATGTATAATAGGTATACAACAAATCATCACCTATGTAATAGAATGCTACCTACGATTAATTAAGAACAAAACAATATTTTGATCTAAGGTTTGAGTCTTTTGATTAAGTAAATAGACCTTTAGAGTGTTTTATCCAAATGACTCAAAAAAATTTTTTGGGAGAAGAGGGGGGGATTGATTATTTTTGAAGGGATCATTGATTGATTTTGGTATTATAAATCTCAAAATATATGCTAAATACTATACTAAGTAAAAAAAATTGTAAAATTCTTGGGGGCCCATGGCCCTCCCTGCCCTAACATGGCTCCGCCATTACTTAATACTAGTGCAAAAGTGCAAACAAAAATTTTCCATTATAATAAACTTTTTCCCTTTTGAATGTTTAATTTGTCGTAAATAAGAAAAATGTCCTTAATTATATTGTGTTTTTCCGAATCATGAGTCGTCAAAGCCGGCCAATCAAAATTTATTGGAAGGGAATTAGTTTGTTTCTTGGTCAATATCTCTCCTAGTCCTAATGTATCTTCATATTTTCTTTTTTCTTCTTCTACATTTTTGTTGTTTTGCAACAAACCAGATATATATGTGGAAGATAAAATTTCAACAACCGACCCAACTCGCAGACGCAGGCACATCTTGTTTTTTCCTCTAAGAATATCAAATTTTCAAGGGGTCATCTCTCAACGTATACTATTGGTCTCTCTTTTAAGAATGCTGCTTCTAATTTATGGTTCTAATTAATCAGCACACACAATTTTGTTAAGAGAAATGCATCTTCAAACAAAAATAATTACTAACAAGTTGGTCAGCTCGCGCTAGCGCGTCGGGCGTCTTTGAATTTAGTTTTTTAGAAAATTTTTTTATTACGATCCTTATAAACATCAGCTTTGTCAATCAATTTCAAGAAACAAAGAGCCAAGAAATTGTTCGTGAGAATAGTTAATAAAATTACATATTAATGATACTATTTATTACGAAAATAGACATGGTGTATGGGGAAAGAAAGTTTAAGAAATTAATCAAGGGACTATTAATGACACTATTTATTACTAAAATAGTCAATTACCAAAATAGGGCAAGGGGAGAGAAATTGTAAGAAACTAATTGAGGTCATTCTTAGTAATTAATCAAGTGAGAAAAGACATAAAAGGACAAAAAAATTTCAAATCAAATCTCCTCATCGATCCTTAAAAGGGGCCTTTAGTAATTTCATTGGGTGTTTCAAATAATATGTAGTATATATATATATTAAATTGTGTTTCGAATCATAACCCTTAAAATGAAATGTTGAATTGATTGATATTCCTTACTATATATATTTTCTTGGATAAATATTTCCTTACTAAAAGGCCAAAAAAGAACAAATTCTCATTTCCTATCCTAATTTCCTTTTTTTTAAAATTTTTTCAAGTTGGTAAGAAACTTTTCCTTTATAGTAGAAATTCTTAATTTACTTGACTTTTATAATTTTTTGGCCAGAAGGTTATTTACTTGACTAGATCAGGGACGTCGGTCTACTGTATTTGGAAGATATATAATATATACTACTTTTGCATATAACTATTGACTTTGAATCGTTCGTCTCTCTTTCATATTCATATCATAATAATATTAAAAAAAAAAAAAGCATGTCTCATTCATTCTAGAATTTAAGTTTGAAACTATGAATATTTACAAGACAAAGTTAGGGTTGCACATTTTCAACCTTCTTTTTACCTAAACCGAAAAGTTTGACAAAAGTTTTACTTCATGGGCAAAGCAGCATTAATTAAAAGGCACGTTTGCAGGCTGTGGCTGCTTATGTACATATATATCCTCAGTTATTCATAATCATGTTCATGTTCATCACTAATTTCCTATTAATTTGGAATGTTGCTCGCATGCTTGTTGTAAGGATTCTAATTATAATTATAACCTAAACTTTTGAAAGATGATTAATCTGGCAAAAAAAAAATGACAGATAATAATAAACGATTGGGACAACTAATCATGATATATCTGTCAAGCATGCTTGTGTTATCCAATCCAACTACTCTTCGAGCGAGCTCTCGAAATTTTGTTTCTTTTTATTGTTCCTTTCCTTTCCTTTAATGTGCTAGGAGAATTGATTGCTACTTGTAATTTACGTATTCAGCAAAAAAAAGAAAAAAACAATCTATCAGAAAGGTTGGTATGTGGTATATTTGGGAAGCTACATTGAAATTTCGGAAATTAAGATTAATATATCATATATAATATCATCGTCAACATCAAGCTAGTGGGCGTGTCATATATATATATATATATATATATATATATATATCTGTACTACTGTTAAATGGATTTATTTTATTTTGAAGTTCCATAAAATCAAATTTTCATGAGCAAATTAAGAGAATAATTACATATATATATATATACAAATTAAGGAAACAGCCAAGCAATTCAAAATATATATATATGGGTAATTATTTGATACACCAGCGATGTAAATTTTGGACTTCACATGCGGATTGTGGAGTTGACACATATCCATTTTTTTAATTAATTAAGTTTTAAATATTTCAATCTAGTTCCTAGAGGACACATGTCACCCTTCAGGACCCGCTTGTGTAGTCTGCTAAACTCCATTGACAGTATATTGTATATTTAGCCTATATATATATAATTAATTAATGTTGGAGGGCTTCAATCTTTCTTGTTTCTAGTTCGAAAGGGATTAGTCTTGGTTCATTAGAACCTTTAGATACCCTTATTAGACAAAAAAAAAATAATGATAATAAAAAAGAAGAGAAGTGCTAAGATTTTTAGTTTTCGTTAAGAAATTGATCATATATAAAACAAATTTAAAGGTTAATCTTGTGTAGAGTCAACGATATGAAATGCCGATGTGATATTGCAAAGCAGCCCATATGTTTCGTAAAAGTAATCAAAACGCCTACTACCAACCTGACGAACACACATGTTCTAATTGTCTCTATTTTTATCACGTAAATAAGATTTCTCGAATTATATATAATGAGTCAATAGAAAATTAAATCACGTTTGATCAATTTCAGCGAAATAATCGATGATCAATTACATATAAAAGCTAATAATGCAAATAATTAATGATTAGGCTAATGACTTTCATGGAATATACATGACATGTATATAGTACTCTAATTATCCTTATCTCTTCAATCACTTGGGTCATGATATCATATTCATATATGTTTGGATCATGCATCCATCTTCACCTACTGGATCATTAGGTTTGGATTCATTTTTCTTAAATTAATTAGTAATATTATAATATAATATTTGTAGTAACTTGTAACTCATCTATATTTAAATTTCTTCAACTCTTTGATTTTTGCTGATCATTTTTTGTTTACAATTAAATAAATCATTAAGTGTCAATCAATTCTTATAATTAGTCTAATCTTTTGCATAGAAGCACCCAACGACGAGGTTAGGGAGGAGATAGATAGCGATATGGATAAATGATTTAATATATATGATGATACTAATCATGATTTTGAAGCCTAAAAAATTGACAAGTTTGCTATTTATAAATGACAGTCAAATGGGAAGTGGGATTCCACTCCGCAATATTTTAAAAACTATCTGTAAATCAAGGTAGAAGAGATGTGACAGACTATGGAGATGCTTACATTTGATTTAAATAATTCATTAAACTAAATTATGCATATATATATGATTTTCAAGATAATGTAAGGTAGGTGAAAGTGACCAAAAACAATGAAATGAAAGCTACCAATCGATGCAGGAAGCAAAAACGAAGGAACAAGCTTAGCCGTCTCATATATAGATAGTAAAATAAATAAAAATGAATACTTAATGTTTAATGGTAAACTTAATATATATTGATTGTATTTATATTCCATTATTCAACGAGTTAGACCTGAAATCCTGTATTTGATGATTGCATTAGTACTTTCTTTTCCTCATTTGATTGCATCAATAATTAAATATTGACATGTAACTTAAAAGAAAAGAAATTACACTTATTCTCTTCGAAAAATGTTTCTTGCAACTACGCATGAGCAGATAAACTTGGAAAGCTTGCAAGATTTCAGCTGCAGCTCAAGAGTTTAAGATATCCCAACTTTTTTGCATGTATGAAGGCAATGGAGCAACTACTTCGAGGCTTTTCAGTTTTGAAAGATCATAATCTGTAGATAATTGCATACTTTCCAACGCCTGTGAGACATTTGGCACTATCATTTCCCTGCAGTGAAGGTGTAGGCGGGGGTGTTTTTCAGAGATGCTTCCACCGTTCATGTTAAGCCCGAAGGGAAGCATGTTTTCCTTCGTAAACTTCTCGCTTGGTTTCTTAGTAAGATCAGAATCCGGCAACTGTTGCCACTTTCTATGAGCTTGCCATCCGTATTTGTAATCTCCAACAATCGGTGTTCCCAATACCTCAGCACAATGTACTCGAAGCTGTGGTACAAGCATATTGTAGAAAAGGTTCAAAGAATGAAAATATGATAGGAGAAAATTAAAAAAGCAGAAGATAATGAAAGAATATGGCTCCGATACATACTTGGTGCTTTCTACCAGTGAGTGGAGAGAGCTCTATCCATGTGTAGCCTGCATTAGCATCACTAGCATAAGAACTACAACCAGGGTTGCATTTGGACAGCACTCAAATTATGCAAGAAGTTGTTCAACACTGCCTTCTTTTATATTGCATGAGACCAAAAGCACAAAGATAAGCACAATGGATACTTAAACAGCTAATATCAATGGGACAAGTCTTTCTAAGTAAAAATTTTCTTTAGACGGTCAACTACATTTCTCACAACTCACAATCCTTTCCTTCAGCACTAAATGAGCTTGCTTGCATGCCCATGGCATGAGAGAGATTGCTAAGCTAAATGAGTCTCAACAGAAAGGAAGGTTAAGTTATGTTTCTCCAAGCTACTGATTTACATTTTTATGCACGAATTATTTTTCACCATTGCAATTTGTTGGGAATATCACTTCACCAGAAGATTGTATAAAATATTGAAGGCAGGTCAATGTTTACATAAGAAAACATAAGTCGATGCAAAATTTAGGACACCACTCTCTTCCTACTTCACATAAATTTAATCTTAAATTCTTATATAATTGCATATATGAATGTTAATGATGTTACCATGAGTTGATGTTTTAATCACTCGATACTCTGTTATTGCACGCTGAGAGGAAATAATCTTGGTATCATCAAAGACAGTGATTCGGTCAGACTTTCCATCATCCACCACTACCTATACTCAGCAAAACCAAGAAATGTTCAGCAAATATTACACGGTGAATCATCATTAAGATACTTCTACTAGCATATGACATCTTATGGTTTGTGTCAAAGCATCCCAATGAGCATGATTCTGATAGTTTGAATAAGAGGACAACACTTTTGGTTAAAAAGCTAGGTCCAAAATAAAAGGAACTCTATAACAACAGTTAGGATCAAGATTATTCTAACCTTCCGGAGTGGAGCTGTAATCATTCCCTTGGGGCGTCTAGGAGACCCAATAACAAGAGCCCAATACCTCTTTCTTAAGACTCTTTTCTCATTGTCAACATCCTTAAAACAGAACATACTAAATTTAGCTATAACTGTATCAATGACATTGCACTTTACTGATATGTAAGACTTCTGTTAGAAAGCAAGTATAGAGACATAAAAATTTTACATGTTTTGATGAACTGATTGTTTCCTCACGGAATATAGAATGAAGAATTGCTGCACTCATTTGCGTTCTCCCCATCACCAATATGCCACTGCTATCTCTGTCAAGTCTGTGCACCTGATACATGCAAAACAAGTTCATTGGAAGACAGCATTTTAAATTAACCCAAACATCTAAGTATCCTTACAAATACTTGAGTCAAAATAATTTCCGTGCATTATGGAATATGTAATGGTGAATTAGAGGTCACACATTGTTTACAGTGCAACTTGACTTCGCCAAATGCACCCATAAATTGTATCTTAGAAACATGGAGGTAACATAGCAAGGTTATATTCACTCACCAGCCGTGGTGGTTCTGGGTAATCAAAACACAAACAGGCTGCTGCCAGTTCATCTAAACTCCATTTGATGCCAATACCGCCCTGTTTAACATTCAATGCCAAATCCAGTAATATAAAACAGAAAGAAAAATACTAACTACTAAGGAGGAACAACAAATATAAAGAATCTGATGGCTTACCTGAACTGGCATCCCAGGAGGCTTGTTGAGAACAATAATGGCTGAATCCTAACATCAAATTGGATGCTGGATCATAAGTCAGAAATGAGAATACGGGAAATGGCTTAATATTACTATACCAGCTTAGTCAGTTTAATTAAGAACCTTATAAAGCTCCAGGCTTTGGATAAACTTCACTTCTTCTTCGGTGTAGCCATTTTCTTGTTTCTCCTCTGAAAACTCTCTCACACTATTTGGAAGAAAAATTCTATCCCCAATGTTCAATGAATCCTTCGCTCCCACCTTTCCAGTAAATGCAAGGGTCAGCAAACGATAAAAATAATAAATAATAAAATCCCAACACATAAAAGAAGAAGCAACTTCAAATAAAAGTTACCCTTTTTAGTTGAACTTTTTGTACTTGACAACCATCTTCAGAAACTTCAATGGCATGGGATTCTCTTCGAACCTGTTTAAAGGAATTGAAAAGTTCTCTACTTTAATGGTGAAAAAGAAAAATATTCACATATGAATAAAAAGGAGTTAAATTTGATATAAACCAAACCTGTCTTAAACGAAATAGCTTTTGTACAAGACTTCTCGGCAGCTCCGGGCAGCATCTAACAACCCACTTGAGCGCCGTAGTTTCATCCGCCGGCTTCAAATGGTGCTTTCCGGCTAGTTTGGCTCCCAAAACAGAGGCGCTGACGGTTTTAGTAAATGGGGGTAGCGTTAACCATTCGCTTCTCTTCTTCTTTTCGCTATTTGCCTCATTTTCTAGGTGGCCGGTTGACAATTCGGGGGTTGTACAGAAGTGAGACCGGAGCTGGTTGAGAGCTGAGATAACAAGCTCAGAGCTGCCGGCTGTGGCGGATTGTTGTGAACGTAGGAAGCGGCGGAGTAGATGCCGGCCTACCGACATGGCCGGTGACTATCGGGTTTGGGACTTGGGGGGAGTTTGGGGTTTTGGGTTTACGGAAACAGGAAGGGTTTAAGACATAAGTTTGAACTGAACTGGTAAATCCCAGTTGGGCTCCCGCTTAAAGTAAAAAATTGGATTGGGTTTTAGCCCAAAGCCTTCTTGATTGGGTGGGCCGGCTTTGTTACAATTATCACTACTTTTTTTAACCATTGGTTAGGAATTTTAATTTTTTTTTGGCACCAAGTTAGGAATTTTAATTTAAGTAGAAAAATTAGTTAGGAATTTAATTTAATTACTATTGCTACTATGATTTATTAAAAAAAATTATATTTTAATTTTCTATTTCAAGAGTTAAAAAGAAAAGAAGAAAATAGAAATGGTATCAGCCTATATTGTTTAAAAAAATTATCATATGAGTTAATGCATTTTACGTTGGAATTGTATAAATCCCTTTAAATCAATATGATAATGTTAAATAATTAAAACAAGAGAGGAAAACCTAGCATTTGGCTGATATTGAGATATATCCCATTTTTATCAGAATTAATTTAACAAATCATTGGCACGGTGAGTAACGGTCGGTTCGGTTCGGTTTCGATTTTGTGTTTCTTAAAACCGACTATAAACCGCCAACTAATTTTTGGAATCGTCAACCGATCATTTAACCGTCTAAATCGACTATACGGTTTAGGCAGTTATGCGGTTCAGTTATACGGTTTAGGCGGTTTAAACCGTTTAATAATTATATATATTATTAGATATGTAATTATATATATTTAATATTATTTTATATATATAATATATATTTAATTATAAATATTACTAAACGGTCGGTTCGGATCGGTTACGGTTTTGAAAATCCCAAACCCGTGCACCGACCGTTTAATACTTAATCCTTAGGCAGTTCAAACTGCAAAACCGTTTAAACCACGGTTTGATTTAACCGCAAAAAACTGTTGATGATTTCGAGCGGTTCAGACGGTTTGAACCGCCTAATGCTCACCCTGCACGATACGAAGGTTATGGGAGAATTAATTGTAAAAAAAAAATGTAAATGTAAAAAAGAATTGAAGTAGATAGAAAAGAAATATTTATACAATATTTTTAATTTTTTTTCCTTACATTACATATATAGGGGACTGATCATATCCACCCTTCCATTAACATAACATAAGCTATATCCACCCTTCCATTAACCCTTACATATTGGTAGCTACCAATGTTTCATATTGTTTCTAGTTTATCTAGTTAATTTAAGTATATATATAACAAAGTGGGGATACATATTTTAAGGTGGCAAGAGAAGTACATATATATAAATCTGAACAAGAACAATAATTTAACAAAAGAAAAAAGAAAAAATATAATTATATGAACGAGACTTGAAGAGAAGTTTCAACTTTAATTTGAACAGCCTAGGCTAGTGCCTAATGGTGTATGCGACTGAAATGGAGAAGTCCCTCTGCTAATTTCTCCTTGTGAGGACTGAGTTCGTCTCTAGATTTATGTCCTGGTCCATTTGGGCTTGGACCAGACCGTTCCAGGGTCTTAAGAGAAGAAGAAGAAGAAGAAGGTTCCTTCATCTCCATGCCTCGGAGGGAGCCGCTCGTCAACTTCAATCCCCTCAGTGAATACATATGGGCCTGAGTTTTGGAGATGACAAGAAGGCTTAAGAAGAGGAGAACAATGGCCACATTTACTCGTCTTTGTCCACCCATATTGCTAGAGCCTAGAAAATATATATGATGAAGGCTTTGCATGACTATATATATATATATATATGATATGAGTTTTGAGTCTTTTATATACTATACTTTGGATTGAGTGTAATCAATTGCTTAGTCCAAACAACATGTGAAGTTTTATTATTTTTTCAACTAAATTGATTCCTAAATTGCCATAGATTTTGGGTCAATTTGCGAAAACCAATAAAATGAAGAAAAAGATATGCATTTTGATTTGAAACTAAATATATATAATTATTTTCAAATAAAGTATAATAGAGTAGTATAATTTTATCAGTTAACCGCTCTTATATAAAAGAAAAGAAAGTATAATTTTCAAATATTAATTCGTTTAGTTAAAACACAGTACTAAGTAGCACAAGAGCCTTTGACTTGATGGTAGGTTTTGAGTTCAAGTTCCATGTAAACTACTGCATGCAGGTTTTGTATCATTTTATATGTGGGTTTTTGTGCCCCTTTGTGGTCTTTATTAATTTTTTACTTTCATTATAAAATAATGATTTGTCGTTGTGGATTCCCATTGTGTATATGATTATAAACCGATAATTCATGTAAAAAGAAAAACAACAATGCAACATTTACTTTATGATAACTACATATTTTTGCTCTCGTTATTTCCTTCAAAAATTAACATTAATGGATAAATAACAATTTTAATAGCCTTTTATTAACTTATATTCTTCTAAAAAATAAAATGTTAATATTATTATAGTTTAAGAACAAAAAAGAACAAATGTTTATAATGTACCTATATATAGTAATTCTAGAAGCCATCATGATCATGCAATCTAATGGCACCACAAAATAAAGACGACTATGAAATTGCCCAATTGAATTAATTAGTTTGTAAATATAACATCCTATCCTATAATAAAATGGTAGTATAATAGGCGTACATCAAAGTACAGTTTAATGATAAACATTTGCATCCAAACCAAATTTCTCAGAATTCTAAATAACTTTATCTTGTATATAGATACATCCCCCCACTCCTCTCAAACTTCTTCCTTTCCCCTTCTGGTGTACCATTGACCCAAACAAGTTCCAAAGACCTTTTACGTACCATATTTAAACTATATAATATATGGATTAAGTATTAATGTTCGGCAAAGCTAGTGAAAATGAGTTGGGACCTTTTAGAATTTAATCATGTTATACCCTACCCCTAGCTCTTATAGGGAAATCTAGTTTCTACAAAAAGGGGAAAAAGAAAATATCATATAATTACACTTATTATTTCCCGTCCAAAATGATGATATTGAAGTAATTTGTTTGACTTAAAATTTTATTTTATATAGCAATAAAATTTAACTCGATTAATGATGATGGTTTTGAATTCGAGTCTTATAAATGACAAAAATAAACTCAACTCAATTCCGGACTATTTATAATCTAATATGACTACGTATTGATCCAGGAGGGATTTAAAAAAAAAAAAGGAAACGCCCGAAAAGAGTTTGTTACAAGTTTCTTAATTTGTCATTATTGGGATTATGAATTCATTGAAGAATATGTCACGTTAAAAATGAAACCAATTTAATGTTGATGAAGCAATCTCAGTCCTGGTTTTTGACTTGTACCGGCCGGGTAGCATAGCCTTCAATCTCACGTTATTTATATCATTACAAATTTACAATTTCTCAACTATGTGCCATGAATATATGAGCCTGATCATGTGCCATAAACATTAGTCATATCTCGAGTTTGATGAAACAATAACTTAGAAGTCCAAGATTCCTGATTGATAAGTTATTAATAAAACCAGCATCCTCGGAACTTCATTTGACAATGATATCGTCCTACTTTGGTTTAGCTTCCACGTAATTCTCAATATCTTGGCAAAACAAGACTTCATTATTCATATTCACTTTATTATCTAGTTATCTTAGTTAACAGTATATAAAAAGTTAATTAGTCGTTTTCGTTTAAAGTGTTGGCTATATTTTAAGTTCTCAAGCAAACAATTACTTCAATCAGTATCAAAAAAGATACGGTGGAATATTTATGTTTAATGGCGCCCGCCTATATAAATTAAGGTGGCGGATTGATTTCAATTTTGATGGATAACAAGAAACAACGTGTAAAGGAATTGTAGGAATAGGAATTCCATGATTACTGCCAAACCAGATTCAAGTTAGGTCAAAGGACAATTTACTGTTTTATCAGAATTACACACAGTTGTAACTTGTAAAACTCGATAAGATCACTTTTGATTGATGCTGTTTATGAGAGTTGAACATTTCTGTTCTTCTTTTTCTTTTTTCTTTTTTTTTAAAGTCTAGAGAACTTACCCAAAGTCAGGATTATGGTACTTAGACTTGGCAATTTTTGACACGATATGTTTATACGACATGAACGATACGGGGTTAACTGTGTTTGTGTTTGCTCTTAACGTGTATCGTGTCAACACGATCAAGAGATATCGTGTTTGTCATATCCGTATAAAACACGGCTAACATGTTTAGTGATTCATGTTAACGTGTCAACACAGTAACTGCTAACCTATTAACATGTTTAGTAAACGTTTATATGTTTATTTATAGTAAAATACCACTTTGACCTTTTGAAAATAATTAAAGAAATCATTACTATGATGTAATTTTATAAATGTTTTAGGGAGATTTTGGTAATTCTCATTAATAAGTGTATGTTTATGCTTGATTTTGGTAATTCAATTAACATGTTTAAATTATTCGTGTTAAAACGTTTAAATTGTGTTAGTCGTGTCGTGTCATGTTTAGGCTACACGCTTATAAAATCGTACGACTAATAAACAACTCACGTACATGTTTTTAATACCATGACATGATTAGTTATCTGTGTCGTGTTTGTGTTTGGTCATATACTCCTAAATTAAGCACATTTATACGATACGAAAACGACACGATTATACGAATTGCCAGGTCTAATGATACTCTTTGAAAAAATTTATGGACTCATTTACTATGAAATCTTTTGGATTTACTTATAATAACCAACTAATTAGTAAGAGCTTGTGGGGGCTCGAACTGATCAGATGCGCTTTCTACCACAAGTTCAAATTCTAACAACTTAGATCGATCCATACGTACATCTTCGTACGTATACGTGCTGGTGCCATCTTTCAGAAACTAGCTAGCACCCTTATAATTACTTAATTATTATAGATAGGCTTGCCATGATACTATTCAAACCAGTACAATATTTGATTTATACATATACATTTCCCCATATAAATGGACTAGAAAAAATGGAAATTAACCTGCGGTTGGTTTCACATTGGAAAAAGCTGATCACTCACATGTAAGAATATGTATAAGGCCATGGGATCAATTTTTGCCGGCAGGCTTGGACGGTCAATTGCTAGCTCATCACTTCAAAGCAACATCAGAGAATAATGGACGGTTTTAGCAGATCACTAGGTTCACATTGGCTCAATTTTCATCACAACCGACCAATAGCCAATTAGCCATGTTCACCGATAGGAGAGATTTGATCCTGTGTGTACCCTTCGGAAGCATAATCGCCATTGGGATTCAAACTCTTAAAGTATACATTTCAATTTCATTGACTAAATTGTGGCCCCAAATTGGAAAATTGCATGGTTTTGAAAACTTAGAATTATTATTATTGCTGTAGTGTAGCCCCTGCAGGAAGGACTAAGGACGAAGGACTAAGGAGTAGTATTTCGGACCAAGGCGGGCTATGATTTCCAAATCATGAGTCTATAGGGTCCAATTTTTGTGCTCATATTTAATTGGTGAAGGGGTATTATTTCAGATCAACCAAATATTTAGTATTAGTGTCACAATCTGCATGGCAGTTTTCATGGTTGTTAAAGGAAGAATATGGAAAATTTGACTGTTTAAAAAGCCAAAGATACAGGAGGAATAATGAACAGCTGGAAGAATAGTAGAGGTTTTTCCTTTTTAGTGGGCTCTTAAGCTTTTCACTGGTGAAAATGGTCCACACCGTCTGAATCTAATTTGAAGGCCAATTGGCCATTATTGTTTGGGACGTTTCTTTTTCCACTCATCAGAATGTGGTTTCTAACCAAAACAATGTTTGTGTGGTTCCTTTTCAACTGTGGTGAGTGGTTAATCCAGATTAATTTCATTTTCACCAAGTCTGCACAATCACAAACGCCATTTAACAAACTGAAATGTGACACTATTGATCTTAGCTAAAAGGCCGAGAAGCATATGGATAATGAACATTTCTGCTCAGAAATGAGCCAAATCAGAGATCCGACATGACTCGACTCTGACAATTCAGGTAATACCGACAAAATGTTTTTAAGCAAATGAAATAGTTAATTAATTACAAAATTGTCCTAAGTCCTGAATAAAGACACCCGGTAGCTAGCCGCATCTTATGGGAGAAGGGGGCACGTAATTTGTGTAATAATTTGATTTTTGAGCTCAAGGAAAAAGGTCCCAAATTTGACTATCTAATATCTATTCATTTCTGTCGTTGTTGCAGACCAAACTTCTACTTTTTCTTCAATTTGGCTTCAAAAATCTCAAAATCTGATCCTCTCATAAACTTGCAGCCTTGGTTCCCCTGCATTGAACCTAAAAGGGTGGCTGCACCCTCAACAAAATTCAAATTGACATTTTGACACACATGATTCTAAAACAGGGGATTTTTCAAACTGCACCTGCCTCTTTAGTCCAACAACCCTTCCACTAATATTAAATGACGATTTCATCTTAAATACTTCTCCGCCCTAGTACTATAAATAGAATCTCACAGTCCTACTATTTTTATTAACAATCACATTTCAAAGCATATTATTATTAACTTTGATCAGATTTATAAACATGGGCAAAAGGTCATTCTTCATTTTCTTTCTTCTTCTTTCTCTGTTTTTGAGTTGCATGCTATCTGCAACAGAGGCAAGGGCATTGAGGGATTCAAAGCTGCAGCAGAGCAATATTGGTGGTAAAAAGATTCATGGGGTTTCCTTAAGAAAAGGGTTGCCTTTTCGTTCTTTGAAGGTTTCGGGGCCAAGTCCCGGTGTCGGACACCGGTACAACAATCTTCAAACTTTCCGATCAGTTCAGCACTCTGGTCCTAGCAGCCCTGGTGAAGGACATAAATAAATCAGTCACATTAATTATGTCGCAAATAACAAGTGACCAAAAATATATTGATTCATTTCTTTCTTTCTCCTTTTACATTTTATCCACTTCTCTTTCTTAGGTTGTTTAGCCATGAACCATGAGTACTTGCATATATATTTGATGAAATGTTATTAATTAGACGACAAATATTTGATGATAGTTAAACAGGTTGTTTTAGTTATTTAGCAATTTTTTTCTTTAGACAAAATGCCAAATTAGTTGTTGGCAATTGGCACTAAGTGCATTTTAATGGTGATTATTCTACTTTATATATAATCACACCTTGTAATAATCAGTTTTCCAGTGTATCAAATATATGTCATTGAATATGTTTATATATATCTTTAATTGTTTGGGAACTGATCCCCTGTTGGGAGACTCACCCACCATAACCAGGTGCGTGACGCGGGTTGAATCCGGATTAGTCAGGGCAAAACCCTGGATACCGGATGGGATAAAAAAAAAAATTGTTTGGGAACTGATTTTTGTAAGACAATTTTAACAAATCATATAGAAGGTGTAGAAAGTAGAAAGTATTTGTATTAAAATCATCGATCTAATAAATGTCTATTAGCAGCAGCAACCTGGCTTAAATTAGTAGAATAAAGTTTAAACTGCTCTGATCTGAACTTGTAAATTTATGGAGTGGGACTCAAGAGTCAGGGCCTCAGGCCCAATCCATCTACCACCAGATGGGGCCCTAGTTTTAAGCCTGTTAATTTGGGCCAAGATTTGAACCTGTGCATCTTGGGGGAAACACTACCAGGCATATATATTAGCCCATGGTTGTACTTGTAATTGACTGGTGTCTTGTATAGTTGTATTAATTTAACTTAACTAGGGACTTGAGCAGATATAGTTTGGATGCTATGAGGTTGATATGGAGTATACAATTTTCCAACAATTTCATGGATGCCACTAGTGATCTAAAATTACCAGTGATGCAAGATCGATTATTGGTGATCAAAGATTACATGAGTTTATGCTGGTAATCCAGATCACCCTTAGAGGGGTGATCATGGAGTAATCCGGATTACCACACCAAACCAAAAAGTGTAATTAAACGGGGTGATCTGAAATCACCTACCAAGATCACGACAGGTGATCAAAGATCACCCCCAACCAAACGCCCCTAAGATTTCTAACCTTTGAAACATAATTAATTAATTATCACAAATTTTATATATACAATCATTACTTTTTTTAATTAGTAGATAAAATTATTAATGGACAGGTAATTAATTAATTAATTATTTCTCTTTTCAATGTACCATGTGATTTGTGTAACCGAAAGAAAAGATTAAAATAAAAAAGTATCATGTACATTATTTTTGGTACCTTAAAAAATGTTGGGAAACCTTATGTACATACGATTAATTATTAATGGTCACATGTTATAACATTTTGATATTTGATTGAGTAGTATATATATAATACACACACAATTATTAGTGGTCGCATATGATAATCGGAAAGTGTAAACATGCTTCGCTTTTGTTAACCCTCTCATCGTGGCAACCTTCGTATCCCCCAATAGCCAATAATTTTTTTTGGTAACAAAAAGTTACAAATTAATTACCACGAAAAAAGACATCAATTACAATTGAAATAGAGATTAACTAAAAGATATAAATTAACCCCTACTATTCACTCCTAAGCATGTGCACGCAATTTTTCTTTTTCTTGGTCCAAATGGTGGAACTAATTGCATGGAGTTGGTGCAAAGCATGCATAAGTTTTTTCTTGCATGTTTAACCACACTCTTTTTTTTTTTTTGATAACGTTTAATTTTTTACCCTTGAAGATAATATATGTACAATTATTGGTGCTCTATTATTATTTGGAGGCGTGCTTGCCCTTGTTGTTTTCTCCCTTGGTCTGTATATAAATCATGGATTCGGCGACTTGCATGACCGGAATCAAGAGATAATTCAAATTTCCAAAAGGAAGCAACACGTATGATGGGAAAATGACAAAAGACAAAAAGAAAGAAAGAGTATTTCTATATAGAAAATTAAGTATACGTATAAATTGTTGGACTGATTTTGAAAAAGTCGATCGGAAGGAAGCTGATGATATTAGTATATAATGATCCAACAGGCCAAATTAAATACACCCGAAAATATATGTACTGTACGTAAGTGCATATGTATGTTTGAATTAATTAATATGTCACAATAGCCCAATACATTACTTTAACGACAAAAAGCTTAATTCCTCTTGTACGTGTATATATATATATCCCTATTCTTAAAGTTCCAACTTCCTAAGATCAACAACCACTTATATATCCTCACCTTTCTCCCTGGCTAGCTTAATTTCGTGACTCTCCTGCTTGGCGTACGTCCACGTAACTGTCCAACTCCATGGCTTTGAAGGAGACAAAACAAGAAGAAATCCATGTTCTTATGGTGACATTACCAGCGCAGGGTCACATTAACCCCATGCTTAGACTAGGGAAACGCCTACTTGATAAAGGCGTTCATGTTTCGCTTGCCACCACCCTATTCGGTGGCCACCGTATGCTCAAAGCCTCTTCTATCACCAGCATCACCGGCCCCAACTTCATCTCCGGAATCCCAATTCTCTTTTTCTCCGACGGGATAAGCCTCGACTATGACCGCTCCGGTAACTTGAACTATTACATGGAAACCCTAGCAAAAACCGGTCCAGTTAACCTCTCAAACCTTATTAAAGATTATTACCACGACACTGGCAAGAAACTGTCTTGTATTATTAACAATCCCTTTGTTCCATGGGTGATCGATGCAGCCTTGGAAAATCAAATCCCTTGTGCCATGCATTGGATTCAGCCATGTTCACTTTACGCTATTTATTACCGCTTTTACAACAAGCTAAACCAATTTCCTACATTAGAAAACCCTGACATAAGCGTCGAATTGCCTGGTTTGCCTCTATTGCAAACCCAAGACTTGCCTTCGTTTGTTCTTCCATCAAACCCTTTCGGATGCTTCACAAAGATGTTCTCTGATATCTTTCAAAACATGAAAAGATATAAATGGGTGTTGGCCAATTCATTTCTTGAGCTGGAAAAAGAAGCCATTGAATCCATGGCTGAGCTTTGTCCAATTCGACCGGTTGGCCCCCTGGTGCCTCCTTCGTTACTTGGTAAAGAACATCAAAGCGACGTCGTCGATGCTGGTATCTCGATGTGGAAAGCTGACAAAGCCTCCTTAGAGTGGCTAAACAATCAACTACCGGCGTCAGTCATATACGTATCTTTTGGTAGCTTACTATATTTACCGGCAAAGCTAATGGAAGCCATAGCAACTGCGCTGAAGAACTCCAACCGTCCATTTTTGTGGGTTGTGAAGCAATCGGAATTCCCACTGGCTGATGGTGCCGGTCAGTTGCCCTTAGGGTTCGAAGAAGAAACAAAACATCAAGGGCTTATTGTTCCATGGAGTCCACAAACAAAAGTTTTGGTCCACCCATCGATCGCTTGTTTCATAACGCACTGCGGATGGAATTCCCTGTCGGAGACTTTAGCAGCAGGCGTTCCGGTGATTGCTTTTCCGCAATGGACCGACCAGCCGACAAATGCCAAGCTTATCGTCGATGTTTTTAAGGTTGGTCTTCGACTGAATCCTAGCCACCCTGACGGAGAGAATGTCTTTGTCAAGGAAGAACTAGAAAAATGCATAACGGAAATTCTTTGTGGACCAAAATCTGAAGAGTTGAAGAAAAATGCTTTAAAGTTGAAGCAGGCAGCGCACGAGGCAGTGTCCAGCGGCGGCTCCTCTGACCGGAATATTCAGCTGTTTGTTGATGAGATTTCCGGAAATTAATCTTGAAAGGGGGTCCTTTGAAAATGATATATTGCCTAATTATTTCTGTATTTCAATTTCGTCTTAAATTTTCTACTTGGACATGATTATCAATCACTTGTTTTAAGAAATCATTGTACTATATATATTCTAATTCTAGGATGAATTATTAAGACTGTATTTCGTTTAAAATTGTATTTTTTAAAAGAAAAAAACAACAACAAAACGACATTATACAAGCATTGGTAAGAATGTCTTTTTCTGTCGAAGTATCAAGCAATTTTAATTAGAGCCATAATTCCTTGTCTTTATTGCAATGAGTACTTAATTACTCTAATTAATTTTATGGCTTAAGCCTTGCAAAAAGCTCAAAGAAAGAAAAATACAAAAAGGAGTTGTGTTGAAGCGGGGCAAAATAGGTTTGGATCGATGTAGGGCACGCATTTTGTGGTGTAAGAAGATTTGTTCGCTTCCGAGTCCGAGTGGAAAAGTCCTTCATATACTACACATGGACAAAACTACAAGATCTAGTTTACGTTTTTGTTTTTTTGTTTTTTGTTTTTATGTTTTTTTTTTCCCGTTTAGTGTGAACGTTACAAGTTGTAATCCGAGAACAAGAAACAATTTCGCACTGAGATAGAAAAAATCAACTTTAATTACTGAAATTCGAGAGGAAATCTGGAAAGCAAACAAAAGAAAGATATTGCCAAGAGAAGAGAGCAAAAGCTGAAAAGGAGGATTAAAGAGGAAGACAAGACGCATAGAAGGGGCTCAGCCGCTCAGGCGGAGTCGTGGAGGTGAGAAAGTCAGATCTGAGGCTGAGGCGATGAGAAACTCAAAGATTCGAGTCTCACTGTGTAAGGGAAGAAAGGAAACGGCGCAAAGCAAAGGAAAATGGAGAGAAGAAAATAAAATTAGAAATTAGGTTGTAGACTAATTGGGTTGTATATCTGATAGGGTTTTAAGTTTAGACGTGTTAAACGTGTCAACGACACAATTATGACACGAAACACGATAATTTTAAACGTATTAAACGTGTCAACGACACAATTATGAAAGGAAACACGATAATTTTAATCGTGTCTGACACGATTCAGACACGAGACACGATAAATCAAACACGAATACGGCTAAACATGTCTCGTGTCATACCGTGTCGTGTCGTGTCAGTACACGAATTGGCAGGTCTAGTTACAACTAAGGGGGAAGGGGAAGGGAGGGTAAGCCAAGGGTTCAAACTTCAAACCCCTACCCAAAGGGTGAACTTTTGAGATCTTAGTCATCAACTCAAAGGCTCAAGTTCCAGTTTTCATAATTACTTCATAATCTTCATTTTTCCCATTTTTAACATATTGAGCTCACGGCAGCTTTTATAGCCGAACGCAGATTGAAAACTTCCAACTAAGAAAACTATTTTATGAAGACATTGTAGTTCTTTGTTGATGGGAAAAAAAAAACCATTGTATTTATTTGTTGCTCAGTTGATAAAATCTTTGTAAGGCAAGAGTTCTTCCGCTATTTTTATTTTCATTCAAGAAGGGGAAAAAAAAGATCGAATTGATTTGATTTGATGGCCTTAACTTAAATGAGGATACTTCATTGTGAAGTTTTTAGGTTTAGATCATGCATGTATTATCAAGCTTGTTAATTTAATTTGTTTGCTGGATTTAAATTTAGAAGAGAGAAATATGGGTTAGTCGGGTGTGGGAGTTGAAAATTGGACTTTAATTCATGGGCAAAATTGGTATCTCTTCAATAATTTCTAAAAATTGAATTTCCTTCCTAATAAAAATCGCTTGGCATGTATCTGTTTATACCTCAATTTACAATTGAGGGTAAATTGGTCTTATCATAATTATAATCAAGATGTGTGGTTAGGATTTAATCAAAATTCCTAAAGAAACTAGGTTTCTGCACCACCTTAATTCAAATTGAATTAGGAAAGTCTTGTAAATTAATTACAAGGGCTGAAATAATTAATTAATTATTAATTAAATAATAATTATTTTATTGAATAATTATTATTAAAAATCTCACATGTGCCGCCCCTGCCTGGGTGAGTGGCAGAGAAAATCAATCGGAAGCAGTTTCCTTTGATATTGTTGTCTGCTAGGGAGGCAAACAGATAAAAAAAGGAAAATTGCTTGTCATCTGCCCATGAGATGAAAAATACCTCATGGACATACATAGAAAGGCCCAAGACGTCTCCCATACAGAGGAGAGGCCGCCTTCTGCCTTGCAGAGAGATATTTTTCTCTTCCTGCAGGAAAGAGGCAGAGAGCTAAAGTTTGTTAGCAAAAGAAACATCTATGCACGTGAGAGAGGCATGAGATTTTCAACCTCACACCCCTTCCATATTGTCGACCAACCATGATGGAGAAATCGCCTAGCTTTGTTCCCCTCCCCGGGAGGTGAAACTGCAACTTGTATTTTGTTCAATTAAGGATAAAATGGTAAAATTGATCAATTGAAGAGGCTAGAGGCTGCGATTTCTACCAAGGAGCATACCATGATGATCCTTGAGCTATGTAGATCATCTTGGTAAAATTTCACTTTATTCTGACATCGGAGTAAAAACTTATGTCCGGTTTTCAGTTAAGGACATTTTGGGGAGTGAAACCAAATTCACCATGACAGAGAGCTCGAATTAACTTGGAATTTTTCCATGATCTTATGGAGATATTCTAAGCCTACTGGTGAAATTTTGGTTAAATCCGAGATCGTTTGCAACTTTTGCATTCTTTTCAATTAAGGACATATGGCTTTCTCACCCCGGTTTAAGCCATTTTCTTAATTAATTATTATTTTCATGATTTGAAGAGCTAAATATGACCAAGTATGAGTAATTTCGTGGCTTTGATGATCAAGATCCAAATCATGATGTTGATTGGCCACTACTTAGTCAAATTAGCTAAATTCAGCACAAAAAAAGCAACGAAGGCTCACTGCACTGTGATAGGAAGAGGAAGGAGTTATCATCAACTACCCAGGAGGTAGATTTTCGTCTCCTATCCAAGTAGAGAGGCGCCCTAATGCATATCTTGTCCTCTCCCCAACAGTTGGAAGCAATCAGAAGGAGAAGGAAGCTTCACTACACCTTCCTGAAAGTTGTCATCTGCATAGGAGGAGGATTTTGCCTTTCTCAGCAAGGCAAGCCCATTAAATGCTCAAGCCCATACTGTCCCCTATATAAAGGGAGGTCATTCTCAGGTTTCGGGCAGATATCCCTCATCTCAAAACCAGCTCCTGAAGCTACAAACTTGCTCTGCGCAAAAAACCAATCTCCGTGCTTATTTTCTCTCTGGCTCTGCGCCATTTTCACCTTGTTCATCACGAGTTCTTCACTCGTTCTTCATATTTTCCTTGTTTAGATCTTGTCTCAGGACAAACAAACACTCTTTTAGTGTTTTTCTTTTGTTTCAATCTTGTCTCCGGAAATACAAACATTGTACACGTGTTCTTCATTCAGAAATAACAGATCAGTTTGTTATTTTCTTTTCAATTTCAATTGCAATCAAAGCAGATCTCTCAGATTTGATCCAGTTAGAGGAAAGCCCAGTTATGAGAAGTAGTTCGTGTGGATCCAATGATTTTGATGCTCCGGTGTGACTTTGATCCAGTCCCCACAATCGTTCTGATCTTTTAATCTGTTGCTCCGCGCACCAGATCTAGTTTTTACAACCTCTTTGTCAATTTCAGCAAATTGACTGGCACGCCCTTACGCTGTCATAAAGAATTCTCCGCGAAAACTCTAACAAGAGATTTTTGGCGCAACAGTACCCAGTGATAACAATACACCGCCCTTATTTGAAATTTTCCCTTTTAATTATCTATGCCTCTTATTCCTTTTTAATTGTCCAAATCACTTAAAATTACATATTTACCTTGTTTTGAAACCACAAAACTCAATAAAAATATGATAATTGACAATACTAGATTACGTCAATTAAATGTGGGCAATTTGGTAAAATAAAATTTGCATAAATTTTAGGAAAATAACTATTTTTCTTAAACAAATTAATCAGTTAAAATTGATAATTAAAAAGGAATAGAAAGAGTAATTCCACAAGTCTATAGGATCATCACTCTTAATAAATTTTTTTTTTATCTTTTCTAAACAAATTAGGGAAGGATTAAGGAAGAACAATGGGCACTGAAGGAGAGAAAGCAGTGTAAAAACAATGAAATTATAACTGGAAAATAAAATAAATAGGGTGAATTAATTTATTCTGAAAAATAAAATAAATAAGGTGAATTAATTTATTTGAACCATAGATCTGGACATTTTAGATCAGTGGACCTTTTTATTGATTTTTTATATTGGAGAGGAATAAGAGGATTCTTTCCATATATAAATTGTTGGGTTGTTTTTGAGAAGTACTATGATAGATTAATTAAATCTATCACAAAGTCCGGAGTAGACTATTCACATGGAAGTTTTTTTTTTAGACAAGACTAGACGTATTACTCCTAGCCACCTTTTAAAACTGTTGGATGTGCCCTTGATTTGAACTAACAACCGTTGGATATAGATATTGTAAAAAAATAGTGTGGTTTATGATAGTGTAAATAACTTTACCATTTTTCTATACCATTCACATGGGAGATGAACCCTGCAGATTTAAAAAGTACCAACATGACTTCAATTGAAACGTGTGTGCACATGTATGTTTGAATTAATATGCCCTTTAATTTCAACTAGTACTTTTTTTTTCTATAGATAAAAATTAAAAAGCTTAATTCCTCTCTGTATATACATATCCCTATTCTAATTAAGGTCGTTCCAAGATCAAAACCACTTATTGTGAATTACGTACCTTAGAGCTATATGTCCTTACATTTCTCGTTTGCCTAGCTTGGCGTATAATTTACGTACCAGTCCAACTCCATATGGCTTTGAAGGAGGAAAAACAAGAAGAAATCCATGTTCTCATGGTGACAGCACCATCGCAGGGTCACATTAACCCCATGCTTAGACTAGGGAAACGCCTGGTCGATAAAGGCGTTCATGTTTCACTTGCCACCACCCTATTCGGTGGCCACCGTATGCTCAAAGCCTCAATCATCACCAGCATTAGCGGCCCCAACGTCATTGCCGGAATCCCAATTCTCTTTTTCTCCGACGGGGTAAGCCTCGACTATGACCGCTCCGGTAACTTAGACTATTTCATGGAAACCTTAGCAAAAACCGGTCCAGTTAACCTCTCAAAACTCATTAAAGATTATTACCATGACGCTGGTAAGAAACTGTCTTGTATTATTAACAATCCCTTTGTTCCCTGGGTGATCGATGCAGCCTTGGACAATCAAATCCCTTGTGCCATGCACTGGATTCAACCATGTTCAATTTACGCTATTTATTACCGCTTTTACAACAAGCTAAACCAATTTCCAACCTTAGAAAACCCTGACATAAGCGTCGAGTTGCCTGGTTTGCCCTTGCTTCGCGCCCAAGACTTGCCTTCGTTTGTTCTTCCATCAAATCCTTTTGGATGCTTCCCAAAGATGATGTCTGATATCTTTCAAAACATGGAAAAGTATAAATGGGTGTTGGCCAATTCATTTCTTGAGCTAGAGAAAGAAGCCATTGAATCCATGGCTGAGATTTGTCCAATTCGACCGGTTGGTCCGCTGGTGCCTCCTTCGCTACTTGGTGAAGATGATCAAAACCACGTCGTCGATGCTGGTATCTCGATGTGGAAAGCTGACGAAACCTCCTTAGAGTGGCTAAATAATCAAGCACCTTCGTCAGTCATATACGTAGCTTTTGGTAGCTCTAGCTTACTATATTTACCAGCCAAACTTATGGAAGCCATAGCAACTGCGCTGAAGAAATCCAACCGTCCATTTTTGTGGGTAGTGAAGCAATCGGAATTCCTACTCTCCGATGGTGCAGGCCAGTTACCCTTAGGGTTCGAAGAAGAAACCAAACATCAAGGGCTTATTGTTCCATGGAGTCCACAGACAAAAGTTTTGGCCCACCCATCGATCGCTTGTTTCATAACGCACTGCGGATGGAATTCCATGTCGGAGACTTTAGCAGCAGGCGTTCCGGTGATTGCATTTCCGCAATGGACCGACCAGCCGACAAATGCCAAGCTTTTCGTCGATGTTTTTAAGGTTGGTCTTCGACTGAATCCTAGCCCCGACGGAGGGATTGTCGAGGAAGAACTAGAGAAATGCATAAGGGAAGTTCTTAGCGGACCAAAATCTGAAGACTTCAAGAAAAATGTTGTTAGGTTGAAGCAGGCTGCCCGTGCGGCAGTGGCCAGCGGCGGCTCCTCTGATCGGAATATTCAGCTGTTTGTTGATGAGATTTCCGGAAATTCTTCTTGATGAACAATAGGGTCCCTTGAAAATGATATATTGCCTTGTATTTCAATTTCATTTAAAATTTTCTTCTTGGACATGATTATTATTTATCAATCACTTGTTTTAAGAAATCATTATGGTTCCAAACAAAAAAAATAATAAAAAAACAACAACAACAAAACGACATTGTACGAACATTGGCAAGGATCATGTCGTTTACTCGTTTTCTGTTCAAGTATCAAGCAATTTTAATTAGAGCCATAATTAATTCCTTGTCTTTATTGCAATGAGTATTTACTTTAATTAATTATATGGCTTAAGCCTTGCAAAAATTCAAAGAAAGAAAAATTAAAAAAATGAATTGTGTTGAAGCGGGCAAAATATGTTTGGATCGATGGGGCGGGCATTTTGTGGTGTAAGAAGATTTGTTCGCTTCCTAGTCCGAGTAGAAATTAAAGTCCTTTAAAAGAAGGACTTTAATTTTTTTTTTTTTTGAAAAGTCCTTCTTCATATACTACACATGGACAAAACTACAAAATCTATAGTTTACGTTTTCATTACTTCATAATTCATTTTCCTCATATTTAATTAACATATTGAGCTCATGGCAGCTTCTAGCCAAACACAAATTTCCAATTGAAAACTTCCAACTAAGAAAACTAATTTATGAAAACATTGCGGTTATATGTTGAGGCCGAGCATGATATATATTGGTTTATATATGTTGGGTTTGGATTTGAGCTTTTGTCCTTCTGAGCCCACTTCAGCCTTAGTCCCCATTGGGCATTGGCCCATTATTAGTTGACTAAAATGGTGAAGATGCAAACTTATTTGTTGCTCAGTTGATAAAATCTTTGTAATGACTAGTTTAACTAATTAACACGAAAATTTACCCCCCCCCCCAACCCCCAAAAAAAAATGTAACACGAACTTTGCAGTTAAGTTCATATATAATTTACATTTTCGAGAATGTTTAGTTGATTAAATCTTCTTTTTAGGAAGTGAAAGTTAGTTCAACTAGCTAGTAAGAACGAAAAGAAAAAAGACAGACAGACTTACATAATTATGTTTATGTAAATTAATCATGACCTGATCTGTTGGTATGGGATGATGCCAAAAAAGATCTGTTGGCATGGGAATGTGGTCGACAACAAAAGACACGATTCATTTTGTCATTGAGAATATGGTTAGAAAGTGCAAAATAATGTGCAAACCATTACTACTACATAATTTTAGGACCCACTAAATTATCTCATATATATATATATGAGAAATTATATATAAGTATACTATCTAAGGATTTGTATTAAAAAATAGCATTAATATTTTTTTATCTTAAATTTGTAGGTCTCTAAATAACCAAAAAATATATCCCTGTAGTCTAGTAATAAACTCGAGTTAAAGAGTAAAAATTACATGTAGTTCTAATCTTTAATACATGTCCGCGAGATTTGTGAATAAAAAAAAATTTTGTACGATTTATTTATAATTACTTTGTGGATGGAAATCCCTGCCCTAAATTCTATAAAATATCAATGTATTTGTTGGAAACTGTTTATAACTTTTAAGGCTTTAGATAAAAAAAAAAAAATCTTATATCAATAAAGATATATACCTTTTGGTAAAAGCGAAATCTTGAAAATATGACAAGAACAAACTGTTTGTTTCCTGTGAAGAATTCGGCCATATATATAGTATCAACTAAGTCCATAAATATATCTAGAGATACGTACATGTATAGACTTAGTTTAATTAACTTGAATAATAATTAAGAATTAGTTAATTGGTTGAAAATATTAACAGACATACATATATTTACGTACATATATTGACGAAGGACCACAAAAGTTGAAAAACAGAGCCAAAAACATCAATTTATTTCTAGATGTCTACCCAAATCGATCGGACGTTACTTAATTCATTAAATTTTTTTGTTTGCTGTGAATTAATATCGATTGCTCATGACTTTTTTTTTTTCTATTTCTTTTACAATTTTCAGCAAACCCCCCTTCTTTATTGGAGAACGATTGGAAATTTTGGCTTTTTGTCATTTTTTAACATGGTAGTCAACTAGTCATATTTTATTGATTTCATAAGCATATGTGTACATTTCATATGGCGCTGTCGATTTTATTGTTGTGGCGTGGCCTACATATATAAAGTTTAATTAATTAATTATATATATATATGTAGTTGATTAAACTACTTACATAGTTAGATACGATCAAAGAAAGAAAATTAAAAAGAAAAATATATACTAATTAAGGCATCTATACACATATATTCTATATATGTACCATATTCAACGATAAACATCATATAACTAAAAAGGTTTTAATATGGGCAATTTCAAATATATACCGCGACCATATTTAAAAATAATATGTATATAGAGAATTAACGGTCAAATGTTGGAATTTGCTTGTATTAGTCCGAATTTTATAAATATAATATATATACCATTTTCTTTTCTTTTCTTTTTTTTTTGGTGAAAGTGCCAATTTCTTTTCATTTGCGTAGGTCGTTTGGTATCATTTTCGTTTTTTTGTTTTTTGTTTTTATTTCGTTTTTGTTGCGCTGTCAATTTTTTAAAACAAAAACATGTTTGGATATACAATTTAATTGTATGTTTTTAAACAAAAAGTAAAAGAAAAAATGATTAAAAAACATGTGAGTTACTGTTCATCACTGTGCTTCTGTGTTTTGGAAGTGTTTTGGAAAAACATAAAAACACAAAATTCTTGCTTCTACTTTTTTCCAAAACACTGCTTCTGTTTCCAAAATTTTTGAAAATAGAAACAGCCTGCCAAACATGTTTTCACTGTTTTATTTCCAAAAACAGGAAATTAGTAACAGAAAACAGGAAACAAAAACAATACCAAACGAGTTCTTAAAAATTTGTTTCGTTTTCGGTCGCTTTCTCCGACCGAGGACGAGGAGGGGGGAAATGAAATCTCAAGTCATTGCATACGTCATGAGCCAATATCCCAATTCCCAAGTAACGGCTTAGGTGATGAAATGGTATTTGATTGGCATATTCATTCCAAAAATTCTACTAGTAAGTTTAGCTAAAGCCAATAAATTCAAGCCATCCCTCATGCATCAGCCAATAAATTCATAACTAGCTAGTAGGCAGATTTAATTTGGATCGCTCCTCTCCCGTCCATAAATTGAACTGGAGAGACCAGTCTTTAGATATTAAAGATGAAGCCACGTTGAAATTTTGGAAATCAATGGATGATATTTATTTGTCAAACTCTTAGGAGAAACGGAGCATCAAAATATAGTTTAGAAATGGTTAGATTTGAGATTGACGGCGAAGATACATCGTCGGAAGGTAATATCCGTTATCCTTGATAATTGGCAGAAAAATATGATAGAAAAGGATTTTATTTGCAAGAAAGTTAACACAAATTTTAAGCATAAGCAGGACTTTACATACAGTTTACAACGCTTAGAATATAAGAGAATTCGTTATCTCTAGCCTTGAGAGTGTTTAAGTAGTTGAGTTTGCATGAAAATAAGAAAAATTGGATTTTTATAATTAATAAGAGTTGGATTTGGTGAGGTAAGATGTAAAACTAATTTAAAACTTTTATTCAAAAAAGAGTTTTGCTACATGACCAGAAAAATTGATCTGAAATTTGGTCCCTGATAACGTATTCTTACACGGTTGGTCCAGCAAGCTGATCCAACCACTAATTAAGTGGAGTTTTGCTACAAAACATGGAATGATTAACAATGACATGTCATGGGGGACAAAATTCTAGTCATTTTTTCTAGTTGTGTGAAATTTTCCTTAAAAAAATTACTATATGGCATCATTTGAATGAAATTCTTGTCTCATTGTATAATTTAAGATAGAAGCTATGAAAATTTAATAATGGACAAATATTAATACTAGTACTAATACAATCACTTTTCCTAAAACTTGTAGTAGTACGTAATAATCAATTATTCAATGTAGAATGGGTTTCTGCCAAAAAAAAATGTAGAATGGATAATATAATTTATTAATTTCATTTTCTCACAGTAAATTTTATATTATTACGTAAATGGTGATCCAACCATTTTCGTCCCTAAATGATCTACGTTAATCTCAGTATTAACTTGTTTCCATATAGTCAGAATCAAATTGTCAATTCTCACAATGCAAGTTGATCAGCTATCCGACAGTCGACCCTGTATATCTCTGTAATTAGCACAATATATATACTACATACTCATACTAGTAATTAATTGTGCGCCAACTGTCTCCACAGTGCGAAACTCGAGTCTTGAATCTTACTTCCTCTTCTTCTCCTCCAAGCAAAACAAGAAAAAAAAAAAAGTTGTGTAATGGGATCTGCAGATAAGCCTCTAGTTCATGTCTTTCTTGTCTCTTTTCCAGGTCAAGGTCATGTAAATCCTCTTCTTAGACTTGGCAAGCGACTCGCTTCGAAAGGATTGCTTGTAACATTATCCACAACCGAAGACTTTGGAAAACAGATGGCCAAAGTCAACAACATAACGCACGAGCCAACCCCGTTTGGCGATGGCTTTATCCGGTTCGACTTCTTTAATGATGGCATGGACGACGATGACCCAAGACGCTCAAGCCTTGACCAATGCATGGCTCAGCTGGAACTTGTCGGAAGGGAAGAAGTTTCTCGAATGATCAAAAGATATGAAGAACAAAACCGACCTGTTTCTTGCTTAATCAATAACCCATTCATTCCTTGGGCTTCTGATGTTGCTGAAAGTTTAAATATCCCTTCTGCAATGCTTTGGGTGCAATCTTGTGCTTCTTTCGCTGCTTATTACCATTACAATAATGGGTCAGTGCCGTTTCCTAGTGAAACTGACCCTGAAATTGACGTTCAATTACCGGCCATGCCACTGCTCAAGCACGATGAAATTCCAAGCTTCTTGCATCCTTCAACTCCTTATGGTGTCCTCGGGAGGGCTATTCTTGGTCAGTTTAAGAATCTAAACAAGCCCTTTTGTGTATTGATGGATACTTTTCAGGAACTTGAGCATGAACTGGTTGAATACATGTCTAAATTTTGCCCTGTAAGGACTGTTGGGCCATTGTTCATGGACCCAAGCCCAAAAGCCATAACCAACACGGTTCGCTGTGATATGATGAAAGCCGATGACTGCATCGAGTGGCTCGACTCGAAACCACCGTCGTCGGTGGTTTACATCTCGTTTGGTACCATCGTTCATTTGAAACAGGAACAAGCCGATGAAATCGCTCATGCTTTGTTAAACACCGGTCTCTCATTTTTGTGGGTTATGAAACCGCCGCTGCCAGGGTTCAGCCTTCAACCCCACACTTTGCCCGAAGGATTCTTAGAGAAAGTAGGCGATAAGGGAAAGATCGTGAAATGGAGTCCGCAAGAGAAAGTTTTGACTCACCCGTCGGTTTCGTGCTTTCTGTCTCACTGTGGATGGAACTCGACGATGGAGGCGCTATCGTCCGGTATGCCGATCATCGCTTTCCCTCGATGGGGAGATCAGGTGACTGACGCCGTTTACTTGGTCGACGTGTTCAAGACTGGTGTGCGAATGTGCCGTGGGGAGGCAGAAGGGAGGATTATTCCGAGGGAAGAGGTGGAGAAATGCTTGAGGGAAGCCACGGAAGGGCCAAAAGCGGTGGAGATGAAGAAGAACGCCTTGAAGTGGAAGGCGGCGGCGGAGGCTGCGGTGGCAGATGGCGGTTCGTCTGATAGGAACATTCAAGACTTTATTGATGAAGTGAAAAGGAGGAGCACGAAGGGCGAGCATGCAGCTGCGCCACAAATTTTCCTAACAAGTCATCCACTACCTACGGCAGAATTGACGTGTGATCAGAATCCAGCCAATGGGGAAGTTGGGATTGGTGGAGTCATGAAACACGTGTCATGAATGAACTGGAAGATGTATTAATTAGCTAAACAACAAGGATATTTATGCTTTTTATCGCTAATCATGTGTTTCCCTTTTAATTACTACTTTATTCATATCTTCTCCCTATTTGGCTTTTCCCGTACCATCTCATTTGTAAGAATAAATATACTTTGGTCAAACATATAGTAGTACATATATGGTTTGAACAATATATCTGCTTTAGTAGGATTTGTATATCTTGTACATTTTATCTATGTATTATTTTTTTAGAAACATATGGTAGCAGTTGGATTAACGTTGACATTTGTACAAAATTTGACCTTTTTGGGTCAGATAAAATTTTTTTTTTTTTAAGAGATCATAAGGTGAAAAGTTTAGAGCAGGGTGGCTATCCATCTTCAAGGGGAGGGCAAATTGAGAGCAAATTGTCGACTCAATTTTCGGATTTATGGATCCAATAGATTTTCACCTATTGGTTTTTTGGAATTTACAGATCGCTTACCAAATGGGAAATTCGATCAGCAGGAATACGAACCTAAATGGGATGCACAAATAATCCGAATCTTAACCATTTCAACTCCCACCGACAAATACTACTACTATTATTGATTTATATTATTGTCTTTTTTTTTTTACTAATTTATTATTATATCTGTGTCTGAGAGCCAATTTTAGCTACTACTATCAATCCGCATTATATATGCCACACTAGGAACATTATCATCTACTTGAAAAAAAAAAAAAGGAACATTACCATCTGGCTTTAAACAGTACCCAAGAAAATAAAAATCATCTGGCTTTGAAGATTAAAAATGGATACATAATATAATACTATAAATAAATGAAACTGTTGGGGAAAAAAAGAATTTCCGTTGCCGGGAATCGAACCCGGGTCTCCTGGGTGAAAGCCAGACATCCTAACCGCTGGACGACAACGGATTTGATATTAGCTCTTACTTAGTAAGTTTAAATACAGAAATCTAGTCCTCGACGGGGATAGGATAAGGACAAATGAAAAGAAGTGAGAGAAGATCTCAGTGTTGCTCAACGGCCCCATCCGGCCATCCCCTTCCATTCTATCCAAAATACGTACATAAACGGTTTAAACGAAGTGTGTTGGCATTGAATGCAAATTGCAACCACCCTTTCCCTATCTGTTTTCTTTCTTTTCTTTTTGGGTTAGACTTGTATCAAATCACTATGCATTTCATTTGATGGAATCAACTAATTATTATCATTAAAAGCTTAAATTGGAAAACCCCTATACAACTTAAGTTACAATGCTAACGATTGATTATTGCAACCTTGGAGAGGAAGCCAAGACGAGCTCGTTTTATTCCAAGGCGGCACCATGGACTCTTCCAAAAAGAGTTTACCTTCGACCTAAGAAAACAACACTTGAGATGCGCCATTTTCGTTCTTCTGTCGATACTTTTTTCCGGGGTTCTTGATTTGCAGCATCCTTAACATATCTTTGCAGGCTCCAAGAATGCGCATATCTTCAACCAAGCTTGCCGCCCCTGTCAAAATGACTTGCCTCAACTTCCATCACAGCAGAATGGTTAAATTTAGGTAAAAACCAATTCCCAAGTGTAAACCCTGCGGAAATGACTATAAGAAAAGCAGCTACATTCCTTCAATGGGACCTTGTACTTAACAATCGGTTTGTTTGGCAGCTACAATACAAATTAACTTGTATACTGAGAAGAATAATACTAAAACATCTCTGTCAAATGCTAATGGTCATGAAAATTTTAAGTAGGACAAACTTTACAATATATATGCAGACAAATAATCAATTAAGTATATACGTTATTATATACTCATATGAAAGAACACAGAAATGCAGTCACGTTAATAACTACTACTTGACTTTTCCAACGACCTGAAAAACCTGATCATATGGTCATAAACATCTCTATTTGCCTTTACGCTCAAAAGGAAGTCGATGTGACCATAGTTCTCAAGATAAAGCAGCTCTGGTTTGGATGGTAATTCATCAAGAGTGTGCTGCACATCTGTTAAATCTGCTAATTCATCAGTCCCCCCATAACCCATCCATAATGGCAATGACTTGGGTATGTTGCTAAGATCAAATGCAGGGGGTTTCAACTGTCCATACTTCAGTAAGTTTTGCAAGATTCCATAATCATACTGGGAAAAAGTACCCTTGCGGATCACTGCCAAACACATAACAAGGCCATGAAAATTTATCAGATAAATTGAAATTCACCAAACCCCTATACCAATATTTTCTGTCTAGACGATACGAAAGAAACATTTTTCCAAAAGCTAAAAGTATATAATCTACAGTGAGGAATGCTTCAAGAAGTAAGCCAATTTTGGAGGATTAAACACAGCAGAAACAGTAAAAACGAGATGCAGCTCAAAGAAAGTGTATAGAAGCATACTCTGGAATAGGTGGCGTAAGTTCTTCACAGATGATGGGTGAGGTTCATATTCCAAAAAGTAGTTCAGGCGTGTTTTATTGTAGCAGCAATTCGGGCCTGCAATGTTATTTTGTCAAATACTGTTATCAACGGAAGGATATATCTCATATTTTGAATATTTTTTCACTACTTTCAGTTTCAGAGTACTTATAAGCTTTTATAAAGTCAAATCTTAACATTTTCCCCTGAAACTCAAACATATATGCAACTGTAGCAAAACACCAGAAAGAGGCGAACTATACGGTCATCATTGTACATTTTCACAAACCTTTCAGGTTATGTTAGATATGGTTTAAAGAACGTTAAGACCAAGCTATGGACAATTTGTTTTTCAGCTCTATCTAGTACCATATCCTTAAAGTGAACTGAGTGCCTGTAGCAGAGTGTATGATCCAGATTTAGGGCATAAGGTCAAGGGTAGCATCAAATGGAAACTACTTAACAAGTCCTAAATGAGCAAGAGCACTTAAGCAGTGCTTTTGCGGAAAAAAAAAATCAACATAAATGATCCATATCGGTGTGTGCATGTCAGTATATTGTGAATTTATCTGATGTGTATGCGTGCAAAGACGGGAGAGAAGAAAACCTGTTATAGAAGCTAAGAAATCAGAGCAATCCACGTGACCATCACATAATGATTCCACAAGGTTAATCAACACATCACTGAAAGAAAATAATAAACAAGTAATGCAATTAACCCCTTAATTAATGAAAGGTACAAGGGCAAGCAACAGCTTGATAACACTTGAGTATATATAGGGGAAAAACCTTCTGAAGTTCAATTGATGTAACCCCAAAGCAAGGACCATCTGTCAAAAAAGAATGTCTGAGAACATCAATAATGGCCATAACCAAGTCTTCTAGGTAAACAATATGATGTACAAGGTATACCTGATCAAGATGCATAGCAACCATTCTAAGTACAAGTGGAGCAGTGACATGGTCCAAGTAAGATATTGGACACAAAAGAGCAGCAGCTTCAACCATTTCCACTATGTCTGGCTGAGTGAAAGCAGCCAGGGACATAATTGTTCCCTTCAAGTAAAATGTATGGTATAAGTAAACTCAAAAGGTAAAGGAAAAAAGCCAGGTAAACATGCCCCAGGTATATGATAAGTAACCTGTGAATGTCCAACCATGTAGACTTTGGAGCCTGTAGCTGTTTTTATGTAGTGTAACATTTCTGCAAGATCATATAGAGCTAATTCCTGCCAACTCCACTCCCAAAATTCCTACAAGAAAGCCAACAGTTAATAAACCCATATGCCGAGTAGGAGGAGATAACATAAACCCTGGAGATAAACGATCTTATTATGTCTGACAGAACAAATTAGCAGGTTCAAGAAACCACCAGTCAAACTTGAGACAGATTTCATAAGAATATATATGCAACAGAACACCCTAATTATTCCATCAAACGGGGCCATAAGACAAAAAAACACTAAAAGAAGTGTTTGAAGACCAGTAACAGTAAAATGTGTGTTTCAAGCTCATAAGATACATACAGCCAACTCATTCGAGATTGCAATATGAATTCAATGTTTGGGACAGCCAACTTCTAAAGTAGTTTGAAGTTTTCCACATTGATACAGCCAACTAAGCTATGTACATTGCAAGATGAATTTCATTAAACAGAAAGAGGCATAAGTTATAGGCTTTGCTTACCTTCTCTGTCTCTAATAATGATACATGTCCATGACTCCATCGTGTTCCACGCACATTTGCAACCCACACATCGAAACCCTGGTCTGCCAGGATGAAGCCTAATGACTGCTCAGTAGAATCCAAAAACCATGCATCACCTCCCTGTATTGGGTTGGAACAAATCAAGCTAGTGAGAGACCAGATTCTCAGTTATAAAAGAAAGACACTCATATGCAAAAATATGGTTCTTATATATGTAACATTCTTTTAGAAATATGCAGCAAAGAAATATCTACTTTGTTATTTACTGCAACAATCACTAGATCTTTTTTTTTTTCCTTCTCTCTCTCTCTCTCTCTCTAGAATAAGTTAGAAAAAATGGCATCTTTCAGCATGCATTCACAAGAAAAAAGAACAAGGAAATTTTAGATAAGCATAAAAGAACAACGAAATTTTAGATAAGCATACAAAAAAACTAGAACTTGGTTGGATCAAGACACATGAGAAGCCATTAACAACTGACTAGACAATTATCAGCATAAATCAACTAATAAAGTAAAAATCAAAAGGGGTTTTCCCTTGAATTCATGCCTTGATAATTGACAACTGAAAATCACTGGGAAATCACAAACCATCTAAGAATCAAGGTCATGAGACCAAAAGATAGAAAGGTTCCTTTCAAGCATCATAATTTTCTCCAACCAGGGCACTCTTGCAAGGAAATACTAAGACCAAGCTCCACTAACCTACTTCAATAATATAGCATCCCATTTCCTGGGTTCTTCAGCAGATTTCATACATAAAAGTTAAGTACTAATGGATACTTAATAAACTCTGCTATATCTGAAAAGTTATTGAAGGTCAACGGAAAATTTACCATAAATAATCCATGTTGAAGCAAAACAGGATGACCTCGCTGAACTCTAAGATCAACAGAACCAGACGACACACGTTGAAGAGCTAATATGTAGCCATCCTTAGTTTCAACCTTACAAAAGTGAAAGAAAACTCTTCTTTCAGTTAAAGAACAAGAAGATTCGAACCCAAGTTACAAAATTTAACTAACAAACCACCCAAAAAGGAAACGATAGTAAGGAAATTTCAGAAGAGTTTTCTTCATAGTTAAACAAAAGTTAACCAGACAAAGGAAATGAAAGAGAGGGAAAGGGGAATAAAAACAGCAGAAAAATCCCACCTTGACTCTCCCAAAAAAAACAGAATTTTTATTGTAATATTTTTCTTGGCGCCAATAACATCCAAGAAATGTTAAGACAGTTATTGATAAAACGGTAATATGGGGAAAAAAATAAAAGAAAAAGATAGCTCCTTTGCTCGCAATTTCTTCCAAAAACAAAATGTATATGTGATTTGATTGTTTTTTGGCATAAGCCATAACATAGTAATCTTTACTCCTTTTTTATCCCATCAAAAAGCTTTCCCTCTAAGAAGGAACCGCGACAATGATAAATTAGAGAGAGAGAGAGAGAGATAGTACGGAGTGCTCGGTGCAGGAATAGCCGTTGGGCTCGATAATCTGAGCGCAGAGAGAGTCCGTCGCAGAAAGACGGCGGAGATCGGAAGAATTACCGGTGAAATATCCGTCGGAAAGGGAAAAGGAGAGAAAGAGGGTAAGGAGTGGTTGGAGAAGCGGCCGTAGGTAGGCCATTCTCCGTCAGAGTCAAAATGGAGGAAGGAAGGAAGATTGTGAGAATAGCGCGACGAGACTCTGCCCCACACCTCCTCACTTCCTCACTCACCCTGTTCCTTTATACTAGTTCAAAATTCTTCACCCATTATTTTTTCCAACAAATAATTCTAATTTCTACCTAACAGTAATATACTAGTATACAATAATAAAATATTACAAGTATTTCAATATTAAAGCAACATAGTACTTCTGATTTCTGAATTTCACTAACTCTTACTACTTTTTTTGTACTTTTGTTCTCTGTCGTCGGAAGGCTCTCCCGTGATCTTTACTTATAAATTGTCGATAAATGTCAATTTTTTCTCTTAAAAATAAAAAATCAATCAACTATAAATATTAAATAAATTGAAAACTAAAAAGAAAAAAAGAAGCACTATTAATCAATTTTTGTACAGATAATAATTGGTGAAGAAGAAAAAAAAATTAATGCATGAAAGATACACATGTGATCACTGATCACCAAAATTTTTTTGTTATTCTTATTAAATATGAATATAAAAGTTGTTTAAATAAAAAAAAATGTTATATATTATCCCTAATAGTGACAATGTTTTTACTTCTTAAATAAAGAACCATTCCATTTGTAGTATGATTTGAAACAAATTTCTTGTTTTATATCCTAAATGTGTCAACTTCATGGGAGTGAGACAGCTGAGCTGACCTTGAAACAGATCGCACTAAATAATTTGAACTTGTAGCTTTGGATTATAGTAGTTGAGTGGGGAATTTATTTTTACTAATAAGAGAATTTTTGTTTGATTAATTTGTTGTGCCATCATGATTCATGATGCACTTGAAAACCTTATTCATTAAGAGTACTATTAATGAAGAATTATTATGTGTTTTGTAAATTGTAAGAGATGATTTTGGCACCATTTGCATGCACCATGCCAACCCAGAAACTACACCAAAAACATCCAATCGAATGAAAGACGTGAAACGATGCAAGTACCCAAAAGAAGCAGGCGAAAAAAAGATCCAAAAGCCCGCGGATCTGCTTCTGATGAAATGCAGCAACTGCTCCCCAGTTTGTAATTTAGGTCCAAAAACCCCTGGAGTGGCGTGGCGCCTGATGAAATCAATGCTTTGCCACCCAACCATCTGCTTGCCTCACTGAAACTCAGGCTCAGGCGTATGAATTTGCCTTGCAATGCTGCTGATCAGTCCCTGCATCACATCTGTCCAAACCTTCTTAGTGAGAAACTGCATGCAAGTTAAAAACAAAAACATGTGAATTTCCTGCCTGCAAAAGTAGCATAGTGAATCTGAGGAGGTCCCCCGTAACTTCCTTACTTGGTAAGCAATTTGTCATCAAATTACTAGTACAAATTTTCCATATCCATGCAAAAACTCAAGGCCTTGGAATTTGGAATTTAAACCATACAAATATGTGTGAGTTGTGTCGGTTACTTTCTCCTGCTGATGGCTGATCTCATCCCAAAATTTGGCTGTATTTTATTCATCAGCAGAATGCATGTGAAGCCACATCTCGCTCCCATTTATCTGCTGGATAAATCGGAGAGCTAGAAGCCTTGGCTTCAACAGTTTCCAGTGCCCAGCTGCTAGTTTGAGTGGCAAGAACATGCTAAAGGCAATTTCTACCTAATTTGCAATTTTTTTTTGAGTAAACAATTTTAATTGAACATACTTGAGCTAGTTTTGGCTTCAAACAAAATAATCAAAGATGGGTAATAATTTAGACATTTTGACAATTCGAAACGAACAAGTGGTACTTCTGGCAAAAGAAAAACAAAAAACAAAGACTAGTGGCTGCGGAAGCTCCCACGTATGGTTCAAACTGTTGATTTTACATTGAATTCCAACTTTAATTCCGAATTCTTAAATTGATTAACCATTACCAATTGACTTTAAGAATCAATAAAAATTAAGTTTGGTACTTGCACTTGCACGTGACCCTAAACATGTCCAAGTTCACTTCTTTAGTTGGTCCAATCCTAAGTTTCCTCTGTAGTTTCCGCTGAAACAATACGCTAATGTTTGATTTTAAGACCAGATAAGCCCAAGTGGGTCCCTCTTGATCGAACCCTATTGGACATCAGTTTCTTAGTTGGCATCTTTTTTCCATTCAACAGTCCAACGTTATCTTTTTCTTTCTCCACTTTCCTTGTTCTTCTCCTTCATAAAATAAAAACCCCTCCACCCAAACTCCAGAGCACCTCAAGAACAGCTCCAAACGAAAAGGAAAAATGGCGTTTACTGAGTTCAGGCCACTAGACGAGAAGTCGCTCATCGAATACATTAAAGCGACGCCGTCTTTGTCATCGAAGCTCGGGGACAAGTTCGATGATTTAGTGATTAAGGAAGTTGGAGATGGCAATCTTAATTTCGTCTTCATCGTCCTTGGTGCTTCTGGTTCTTTTGTCATCAAGCAGGTTTCACTTTTTTTATATCCTTATTCTTCTTTAACTATTGAAATACGAAATGGGTATTTTCAGAAAATGATTACAATGTTTTAATTTGTCGGAATGTAGGCGCTTCCATACATACGATGTATCGGGGAATCTTGGCCGATGACAAAGGAAAGAGCATATTTTGAAGCGGTGGCGTTGAAAGAGCATGGTGGATTGTGCCCTGAACATGCTCCTGAAGTTTATCACTTTGACCGTACCATGTCCTTGATTGGAATGCGGTATTTGGAGCCTCCCCATATCATTCTCAGAAAAGGGTTGATTGCTGGAATTGAATATCCATTATTGGCGGAACATATGTCGGAATACATGGCCAAGACTCTTTTCTTCACATCTCTTCTATACCGGTCAACCACAGAGCACAAACGTGCTGGTAAGAGATCAATTTTCAGTTTTTCCAATGTCTTTCTTTTTTCCCAATTAAATTTTTTACCGAATACTTGTTTGCAACCTTGATTGAGAAGAAAATTTTAATTTATGTTATTAAAGAGATTAAGCTATTTGTGGAGTGCTCTAATTATGCTTGCTGGGGTCTGGGGATTCAGCTTACTAGTATGGTTTTATAGTGAAGCAGGAATTTTGCAACTGCTGCTACAATGATTCCTTCTATCTAACAAATAATATCTCCACAATATCTATACGTTCAGGGCTTTATAGGAAAAAAGATAGTACATTTTTTACTCATTAAGGAAATGGCAGGGGTATTCTTAAGTTTGCATTTCTACACCAATCTATATGTAGCTTTTTCCTTGAATATGGCTTTGAGTCTTTAAATCTTTCTGATTGCATATTTTATCAATCATTTGAGCAATCACAGAAGCAGTAAGAATCTGTATTCAATAGAATGTTTGTATCCTTATATTTCTCAGAACATACTAGTCATAATGACCTGTCATGGCTTAAGAAAGAAATGTCTGTCTGTAACTCTGTAAATATGAAGAATCGGGCTTTTGGCAAACAAGAAAATGGATATTTATCAGCTCAACTAGTGTATATGGATCAAATTTTATTCATAAGTTAGCTTAAAGAAATTCTTGTTGTCACTTGTCAGTGATGGTTTTAAAAGCTTGGAGACATGCTGCTAATCTACCTTCATTCAATGTTTTGTGCAGTGGCTGAATTTTGTGGGAATGTGGAACTGTGCAGGCTCACTGAGCAGGTTGTTTTTTCTGACCCATATAAAGTATCTGAATATAATCGTTGGACTTCTCCTTATCTCGATCGCGATGCCGAGGCTGTACGGGAGGATAACATATTGAAGCTTGAAGTAGCTGAATTGAAATCCAAGTATGTCTGCTTTCCTTGTAAAGCTACTATGTGTATACAGCAATACTATGCTTTATTTATTCAATCATGAGACTTGCCTTTTATGTAGGTTCTGTGAAAGAGCCCAGGCCCTTATACACGGAGATCTCCATACTGGTTCTGTCATGGTTACCCAAGTTTCAACCCAAGTCATAGATCCGGAGTTTGCATTTTATGCACCAATGGGGTTTGATATTGGTGCATTTATTGGAAACTTGATTCTGGCTTTCTTTGCACAAGATGGACATGCTGATCAAAAGAATGACAGAAAAGTATGCCCTTTTTTATTCTCTCTTATTGTTTTAGAATTACCTAGTAACTTGTTTTTGTTGTTAGTCATCTTTAATCTTGAATCTTGATATATACTATTTCAATAAGTGCTACAACCACTAAGTTCTTCTCCTTTATCTTGCTGCCTAGTGAAGACATCGTTTCTTTCTTGGCCACTAAACTCTACCTATTTACCAAATCTTCATAATCTCTCTTGATTTTGTGTTGGAATATAAAGGTATCACGAATTGAAGCTTTATTTAAACTTTTTTTCCTGATCTTTAGAAAAATGTGGTCTAAACAAGTTGTTCATAGTCTTACATCTAATATATTAGTTTAGGATGGTGAAGACTGAAGAAGGTGAAGTAAACTGAGGTACTTGAAAGGCACTTATGCCTTCCTTTGTTAGTTGCAATCATTAACACCTAATCAATTGATGGCTTATATGTAGGCAGAGGAATGTGGACATAGAAATACTTCTGAAATACATATGCTTAAACTTCCATTGTGTTTGGGGAGCATAATTTATAACTTCAATTCCTACTTGACTTTATTTTTCCTCAAAATATTTTTGAGGCTCTTGCCTATTTATGTATTGTTATGTATATAAGCATGTGTATTCTGAACTTCATATTAGTTACAGGCTGCAAAGCATCCTTTGTTAACATTTCTGAAGACTATCAATTTGCATTTAAAAAAAAAAAAAAGAATTGCTGAACTTCATATTGCAATGCAGGCATACAAAGAGTGGATATTGAAGACAATTGAGGATACTTGGAATCTTTTCCACCAGAAGTTCACTGCACTTTGGGATAAACACAAGGATGGTTCTGGGGAGGCTTATCTTCCAGCGATTTATAACAATCCTGAGCTTCGGAAGCTTATAAAAGAAAAATATATGACAGAATTGTTCCATGACACACTTGGATTTGGTGCTGCTAAGATGATAAGGTGAGATTAAGCCTAAGTAATAGGTCTTTAACCAATTTTTGCCTTTATATTGTGTTTTACCTTCTGCACTGCAGCCAATCACAATGATAGTTTGCATTATTATCTAAAACTATCTTCTAGACTTTTCGTGTATGTTGCAGACTTTGTATCTTTACTATGTTTAGGGCTAGTTTAGATTGCAGTTGTGATCGCAAAAAGCTTGGTTTGGGAAAAGTGCTTTGTGAAATTGCTGTGGGAAAATGTAGTATTAGCAAGTGTTTGGTATTGCTATGAAAAAGTGTGGTACTAAGGTAGAACATCTGTAAATGATATAATTTGATAGCGAAAGAAAAAATCATTTAAAAGACTTTTTAGTCATTTTATACCCAAAAGCACTTAGGACACATATAAGCACCTAAAATATAGCTTTTCAGTTTGGTGTTTGAGATTGCATTTGAGGTGAAAAGCAGCTTTTATTCACCCCCAAAATGCAAAGCCAAATGAGCTCTTAATCATTCTGCTACTCTGTAGGCTATTGAAACTTATGTTATTTGATTCTTACCCTTCACAGGTAAAGTTTGTTAACACTCAAATGGAACAATTCTTAATTTTACTGATCTCTTCTATTCTCTATGCATAGAAATTGAGCTAGTAGGATGGTTCTCCTTTCTAGTACATTCAGGCAATCGTATGTGTTAGAATCTTGATATTACATAGAGGATCCTCTTTAGATTGAATACAAGTTATTAGAGCAGCTATTTTTCCTGTATTCACATCAATCCTACTTATTAAATAAAACTATAATAAGTGTTAAAATGCTAATTCCTGAATTTATTGATTATGTATCAGAATTTTGTAATTATGATGCTTTTTTCTTTTAATTTGCAGGAGGATTGTTGGTGTTGCTCATGTTGAGGATTTCGAATCAATTAAAGAACCTAGCATAAGAGCGGATTGTGAACGAAGGGCTCTTGAAGTTGCTAAGACTCTCCTCAAGAAGAGGCGAGAATTCCTGTCAATTAGTGAAGTTATTTTGGCCATCAGGCATGTCCAATCATGATGGAATTTGCCTGAAAATCGAGAGTTCCTCTATAAGCTTCTTCAGATTTCCGTTCTTGACCAATACACTCTGTTTGTGAGATGTAAGGCTTTTTCATGATCCATAAACTACTTACCCTTTGTATTTAGAAAATATTTCATGCTTTTTGTGTTATACCATTAGTAGTCTTGCCCTCCTTGATGATGAGTCTTATGTCAGAAGTGTACCTTGTCTGTTACAACATAGTTCAACTGGGATTTTTAGGCAGAACAACTATATTTCGAGTATTTATGGTTATTCTGAATGTGACCCTTTGGGCAATGTGGTACGTTTGATCAGGGCTAACTTCCTGATACATATTTTGATTCTTGCTGTCTCGCATGTTCCCTGATATAAATAAAAAAGCTGAAAAGTTCATATCACAGTTTGCTGAGCAAAATATTTACTTCCAATTGCTTTGTATATCTAGCAGTATATTGCAGTAATATGTTCTGTGATTGATCATTTCATAATTGGCTATAGTATAATTTTCAGTCCAAAATGCTTCTCAGAAAGTTAGCTCCCCGCCTGTAACCTACCTACTCCGCCAAATACGGATACGCCTCCGTGAGCTTTGGCAATGTTGTTGATCAATTCCATAATGAGTACCGTTTTACCTACCCCAGCCCCCCCAAAGAGTCCGATTTTTCCTCCACGAAGGTAAGGAGCTAAAAGATCTACTACTTCAATTCCTGTTTCAAAAATAGATAAATTTGTATCTAACTGTATGAAACCGGGCGCAGGTTTATGAATAGGAGATGTTGTGCTAGTATCTACAGGACCTAAATTATCAATGGGCTCTCCAAGCACGTTAAAAATTCGTCCCAGGGTCGCTCCGCCGACTGGAACACTTAGGGGAGCTCCCGTGTCAATCACTCCCATTCCTCGCCTTTATTGGCTGTAATCTATTTGCTGTAACATTGTAGCCTTGGTCCCATATATAGCCATGCCCTGGCTTCACCCAATGGCTAGGAGCATAGTCAGCCTTGAGCCTCACGAAATCAGCTATTCCTTCAATTACTCCTCCTAGTGTCTCAGAGTCTAGCCAATCAATCCCCCATTGCCAGACATGAATCATCTCAATTCTCATGATAAAGCACCCCAGTGAATTCCCTTTTCGCGTCACCGGCTGAGTCTCGTTATTAACAATATACGCAACGCCATTACCGTTTTCAATGTACAAGGTGACTTTTTGCACATCTTTTCTGTCGGGTGGATTGTTTTGTTGGAAGATTCCCCAGATGAACTCTGTGGCGGAACTCATATATGATATATAGTTGGCTGTAGTCGACCCCGATCTCGTTTCTGAAAAGAACACCTCCGCCGCTGTTTCCGGTGTTTTGACTCCATTAGAGAAGAAACGAGATTGGTGGGACATGGTAGCTTTTTTTTTTTTTGGCCGAATGAGACATGATAGCTTAAGAGCTTAGAAATTGGTTCTTTTCTTCCCGTGTTGACGGATTCTTTTATCTTCTTTCTCTGCAAGAATGACTTGTTGTCTGCTGAATGTGGCTGGTTTAGAATGGTAGCTTCATAAATTAATGGCTAATTGCTCAATTAAGGGTAAAACGTTTCAGCCTCAGTCTAATTTGGGGTAAAACATTTTAATTTGGTCGATTTGAGACAAAACGTTTCAAATTCGTATCAATTTGAGGCATGGCATCAATTTCGTTAGTGTGTGAAATTCACTCGCCATTAAATCTAACGGTTGGTGTTAAAGCTGCTTTTTAAATTTTATTTATTTTTATTTTTCTAGCTTTCAATTTTTAAATAGAAAAAATGAAATTCGGCAAAAAATAAATAAATAAATAAAGAAAACAAAATTGAAAAGAAAAGAAAAACTGAAAAAGAAAAGAAAAGAGAAGGTAAAATAACTTGGTAAAATATATCCTTCTTTTCTTCTTGTTTAATTATTTCTTCTTGGAATGAATAGTGATTTAGTTGCTTAATTATATTTTTTTCCTTTTCTTCATTTGCATCTAATTTTTCCATCACTTGCATCCACCTTGGGATGACTCTCTTCTGGTGGGAGACGTTATGCAAATCTGGCCTGAAACGTCTATGGATTACTCTCCACTGTTGAAGGAATAAGCGTAGCTATTGACTCTAGTCTTTGAGAAGTAGCTAGCTAGATGTCGCGTCTGAAGGTGTAACATTGATTCGCGTCTTTGGTTTCACCCTTCTCTTGCGCTTACTAGTAGGAGCGTTTTCTAGGCGGGTGAAAACGTGGAAGCTTTGAACTCATTGAAAAGGGTCTTAAACTCTTGGATTTCTTTAGATCTAGGCTATATTGATTTTCTATTGGTGAATCTAGTTTCGGATTTGGCTTTAAAAGGAAGAGTAGAGTAGATCTGGAAAGTTTAACGAGATTTAGAGTAAGATCAGGATTCCGACACAATGGCGATGATGGCTGACAGAGGACTAACCGGGAAATTTATGTGTTCTTGATGTTATTTATGATGTTCATATTTTTAGGGTTTTGAAGGGTTGTTTGATCTGAAACATGGTAAAGAGATGTAATAGGAAGTGTTAGTAAAATTAAAAAAAATATTTTATGAAATAATAATTTGTATTTTTTTGGCCAGAATTTGTATTTATCATTTATATATTTTTTTGACAAGTATTTATTAATATATATATTAGTCAACAGTAAAATTTTGTTTCTTTAAGAAACCTATGCCACGTGTCATATCATAGTATATATGATTAATAAAGTAACGGGCTCTATTTGAATGTGTAAGTAACTCTCCGTTTAAATTGACATGTTGCCCCGAATTGACACGATTTTGAAACGTTTTATTCCAAATAGACCACATTTAAAGGTTTTGCCCCAAATTAGATTGAGGGTGAAACGTTTTGCCCTTAATTGAACAATTAGCCTAAATTAATGGTAGCCTTAAGTTTGGTCAAGCATATTAATTATACAAGAAATTTGGAATAGTTCAAACCTTATGTTATAGTATTTTTTTTATATCAAAACCTTATGTCATAAATATAGTATCAAAACCAAGTTCTTCAATGATGATAAACTTTTCCTCAAAAAAAAAATGATGATAAACTATTAAGAACTTGACTGCAATCATTTTAGGTTAATTAGACAATATATTAAACAATAAGCAATTAAACAGAAATATTTAAACTTAGCTGTTCACCAAAAAAAAAGGAAAAAAAGAAATGATCGAAACTTAACTGTTATATCAATTCTTTTATGTAATTTATACCAAATTTTAATGGGGTCATGTTAATCTTATAGTCGAATCATATGTTAAGCAAATAACAAAATATATAGCTCCAACCCAAATTTTTGGTACATATTGAAATTTAATGCTACTGACCGTGATCGATATGGAAATTGGAAATCAACTTCGTCAAATGCAGACTAAGTCAAATTTGGTGGGGTGATAGGAAAAGTAAAGAGAGAGCCAACATTCAAGGCAATTTAATAAGCTGTTTGGCATTCATGTATAGAGGCTAGGTTTGCCATAAACCCATGAGAAAGAGAAATAAACCAGGCAGTCTGACACTGTATCCAGATTTTGATCTGACATTTACATATATAGACTGTAATTCCTTCTATATGATCAAATTCTCCAGGAGTTTAATTTGGACATTTATACAGAGACTATAGTTGGCCCTTACATGGACTAATTGTTGCTTTCGCACGCCTATGGCGACATGTTTGGATTATTAGAAGGGCGGCATTAACGTTATTTGAGTCAACATATACAAAAGTTGCTTGCAAATTAACGTTAAATAATAGTACAATGCGACCAACGTTATAATATTTCAACATGCTGACGCTGAAACTGACAACAACTCTTGGATATTCTGGATATTGATTTGAGAAGTTGGAGTCTTGGAGATGTAAGTGCCATTTGAAGATTTTCAAAAAAATTGTAGCTTCATTCTTCGTCTTCTGTTAGAAATTTTTGACACAAAGAGTCGCAGCATTCGTTTTCTCATCTTAAATTTTACCATGTGGCATTTATGCATATAATTAAATAAACTAACATGGATTAATTCGGTAAATGCCCATTCCAAGGAAATTTCTAAGTTGTTACAAAGAGACTGAAGTCTTGTGCCTCTCCAATTGGACGTACATTACTTCATTAATTTTGACCTTCTCCATAACCATAAATCAGTCGCCAATGCATTAAAGCAGTAAGCATATTCATTTCTTAATAATCATATGACCCAGACTTTATTTAGACAACTTATAGGGAATTAATACTAATATTACAACAGTATTTTTCAAAAAAAAAAAATTACAACAGTTATTCATTTTATTCAGCTTCTCTAATAATTAGCCAATTACTCGATCTTTTAATTGCCATACTGAGCCTTATAATCACTCCAAAGCTGGTCAACTGTCTTCCCCAGCAGGTCAACGAAAAAGTCAGCACTGTAACCAGTTCTCATCTTCTTGTTAAGCTCTGCAACGAACCCATTTCTGAGACCATTACAATAGTCCAAAAACCTCGCTGTAACATCGTACCCTTGGTCCCACCTATTGCCCTGCCCTGGCTGCACCCAGTGGCTCGGAATATAATTAGCCCTCAGCCTCACAAAATCGGCTATTCCTTCAATCAATCCTCCGGGAGTCTGGCCGTTTCCGTTCCATTGCCAGATATGAGTCATTTCATGGTAAAGCACTCCGCTAAATTCCGCCGTCAAGTCACCTGTATAGTTTCCTAAATAGTTTGCGTTAACATGAATTTCGTTATTGCTGGCAAACGCAACGCCATCTCCGTTTTCAATGAACAGGGTGACTCTGGGCACATCTTTTCTGTCGGCAGCGTTGTCTTGTTGGAAGATTCTCCAGATAAATTCCGTAGCGGCGCTCATAGTTTGGAGGCTGTAGTCGACGCCAATGTCGTTTCTGAAACGAACGCCGCCGCCGCTGTTTCCGGTGTTGTCGGTGAGAGCATATTCGACTGCTTGGGTGCTTTGCATGGTTGCGAGGGATAATATTAGCATAGAGAAGAAAAATAAGCTGTGTTGGGTCATTTGTATAGTTTAGAGATTTTTTTTTGGTGGCAAGAAAATGTATGCTTCTCTATGGTTTATATAGGAGATGATGGTAGTTGGCAGTTGCCGGTTGGTACTTGGCTTCATAAAATAATAATGATATATGGATTAATTCAAAAGTTTGGTCAATTACATTTACCATGATTTAAGGGAGAAATTATATACTAATATGGAATAATTCCCCTCAACCTTATTTTATCCAAGGAATTATATAACTTCGGAAATATAATTAGCATCCGTCTTGAAACATATTATTTGCCCTCCTAGTTGCCACACGTACTTTTGTTCGTACGAAGTTATTGTAACAGTTAATTTAAATTAAATCCTACTTAATATTCTATAAATTTTTAGAATTTTGTAAATTGAATTATACTTTGTCTCACATAATGAAGTATAGAAGCGAATAGGTATACAAATTGGAGGTGCAAATATCATTTCTCATTTTTTCTTCTTTCCCATCTTTTACTATTCTTTTTGTACATTAAACTGCATGATTGATGGGTTATTGAGATCTATACTAGTCAAATGTAGACTTCGTCAAAATTGTATGGGAACGAAGGAAAAGAAAAGGAAAAAGTAGAGATAGGAGAGAAGAACCAAGCTAGTTGTACTACTTTAATTATAAAGGCTAGTAAACACGTAAACGAGAAAAAAAGAAAAATCCTTAACAGACCTACGAATACTAATTCTAATCTATAGTATAACAACAATTTCCGTGCCAAAATGAACTAGTGCTATCTATGTTTCTTCTAGAAAATAAAGGTCTTCAGAGCAATAACAATTAAAACTCTTGGATGTTTTCCTTGTAAAAAGCTTTCCATCGAGTATGAATATCGATTTTTTTTGTTTGTTTGGTAGGGAGAATGGGTACGTATATTACAAGTCACCGATGTTTAGTAACTACAATATTAAGTTTCAATTAATTTAGAGTTAAGTCGATCATGTTAGACTCTGAACATAAAAAGTTAAAATAAACACTTGAGAATGATAATGACAAGAGTAACCAAAACAATAGTTCACCATCCAATTTAAGACCAAGACAAAGTATGTGAGACTATAGCTAGCTAGCTAGGTAAGAGTATGGGACTACTTTTGTTTTCCTTTATGTTTATATATATATATATATATATATATATTCTTCAGTGAATGTTAATTTTACACATAAGAATAATAAAGGAATTAAAACAAATAACAGGGTTCCAAATAACCAGAGACAACAAAAACCAACCACCCACACAAGCTTACCATATTCAAAAGCATGCTAGAGGGACAGACAAGTTTCCGGCTACCCAAATATAATTAATCAAAATCTATTTTAAACTTTTAATAAAAGTACTTATAAAGATTTTGTTTGAAATGATTAGTAAATTTAATCTAATTCAGTTGAAAATCGAGTGACAATAATTGTTTAAGGGCTCGGCCGGCTTTGATCATTTCCATTCTCAAGTTTGCCTTGACTTTGACTTGAAAGTCTTTGGATTTTTGGGGTTCAAATTGTGCAATTATTACTACTCATACTATTTTTTTATACCCAACAAACTCAAAACTAGCTCCAATGCAGAAAGGATATAATACACGTCGAAAAATGAAAACCGGCCTTCAAATCAAAACATGGGCCAAACTGATTTTCAGAAACTGGGCTTTAAAGTTAACTTTGGTCTTTATAGCTTAAAGTCAAAGCCCACCAAATATGGTTGGCAAAAGTGT